>PVKU01004504.1:0-145448 GCA_004027475.1 Anoura caudifer | reverse complement strand
ATGAGAGTGAAACGTTTTCAGACATGTGCTGTCCTTTTTATTTGTGTTTTAGAAATTTCAATGTCTATGCCGGTCTTCCTCTCACGTGTTCCTTATTTAATGGCTCCTAAACTCCTAGAGCCCATGCTCTGGGCCTCGGGCTTTCCCCTGTTGAAAAGGGCTATTCTCAGTCATCTGTTCAGTTCCTACCACTGGGATTTTGTCATTTTGTACATCCTGTCACAATCATGCTGTGTGGTGTCATCACAGCTTTAGAACGCGGTAGTCTGGGTGAGGGAGATGATTTTGACAAAGTGTATGGTTAGTGTCTGCTTCTGCTCCCTTGAAGCAGGGGAGTTGGTTTGGGTCCCTGCCCTGAGCAGGCTCAGCGTGTCTGCTGCCCGGCCCATCCCAAGCCCACTGTGGTTCTCATACTGTGAACCTCAAGTGCAGTTCCGGTTGCCAAAGGCCCCATTTTGGGCTTTGCTGAAATGTCAGCTGCATAGAACAAATGGCAGTTGACCTTTTCCCAGAGAGCAGAACCGAGCGTTTTCACAGGTGTTGATAAGTAGGAGACAAAACCCACTGTCCTGGGTCTTATTTTTCTTGGACATTTGAGGAAAATTGAGTGATCGTTTAGGTGAAATTTGTGACACCCATTTGTGGGTGTGGCCCTTGCTTTTGGTGTCACTAATGGTTTCTCTGGACCCAAAGAATGACCCCAACTCCAGAAGGGGGGAAAGGCACATCCGGGATGAAGCCTTTGATGTCTCCTTGGGGCTTCCTGGTTCCTTGTCTTTGTCTGTGCTTCAGCCTTAGGAGGTGGGGCAGCCTTTGAATCTGCTAATCCAGGATCCACGTGAAGTGGTTTCTCAGAAAGTGGCTTAGCACGCTGAGCCCTTGTCAAACTCTAAGTGATTTGACCTTCTGACTCTTGAAAGAGGGGGTCCCTTGAAGGCTGGCCAAGGCTTGGCTGACATCCCAGTTGCTGGTAATAATGCAGGTACCAATTCTTAATAGCCTGGGGGTAGAGATGTCACCCTCCATAAAAGGGAAGCCCATAGGCTCTGCCCCATCTTCCAGGCTCCTTGGATCCCAGTAGATCCCTGTATGACTCTGGGAGTTATACAAGCCTTCTGGTTCACTGAACCAGAAGAGACTCTAGACAAGATGGAGATGGACTTTCTTATCTCCCTTGTCAATGGGGTTCACTCCCAGATTTAGTATGACTCAGAGAAAGAATGGAATGTGATGTGTGGGGACGCAGACCACTTTAAGAGTGGTTGGGAGTCGGCTGTGCATGGGAGCTGCAGCACAGGGCCTAGAGCTCAGCAACTGCCCAGTAGGTGTTCGCTGACCCTGCTATAAGCACCTTGTGCAGGGTCTTATCCTGGCCCCTCTGTGTCCCTCTTGGCTTAGCCTGTGCCTTGTAGATGGGAGCTCCTTCTGGGCTGCCTTTCCAGGCAGTGAGCTGTTCTTATGCCTGTTTAGGCCCTGAGGTTGGATCATGTCTTTCCTGAAATGCCCACCCACCCCTTCCTGTCAGGCCCCTCACATAACTGAAGGCCTATGTGTGCTGGGCCAGACCTGGAGTCTAGAGAATAGGGGCCCTATTGTGTGTCCTGAACCTGCTGGCCTCGGGGAGCTCAGGGAGACAATGGCAGTCATGTTGCTTTCCAAGAAGGAAGGGCCTTCAGTGATAAGGCCCAACATCAGGAGGCCAGCTAACAACAGTGGTAATGACATCACCCAGAGGTGACATTGTCTGAGCATCTCCCATGTGTCTGGAACCATTCTCTCTCATTTCATCCTCACTGCAGCCCTCTGAGATTGGGACTATGATTCTCCCCATTTCATAGAGAAGAAAACTGAAGCCCACTGAGGGGAGGCCACATCCCAGGGTCAAACAACCATTGAGAGGGATCAGGCGAGCACTCAAAGCCTGCCTCCAGAGTCACATTGTTTAGACAGCTCTAGACCCACCACCACTGCCAAGGTCAACAAAACATGTGATCCTGACCAAGAGGTTGTCCCACTATAAGTGTAAGGCCAACACAGAAGGCAGGAGGGCATGATTGGCTT
The DNA here is from genome assembly GCA_004027475.1 of Anoura caudifer. NCBI lineage: Eukaryota > Metazoa > Chordata > Mammalia > Chiroptera > Phyllostomidae > Anoura > Anoura caudifer. The sequence continues at coordinate 143,387 of PVKU01004504.1, read as the reverse complement.
TCTTATTCCTGATGCTCAGGGAGATGACCGAGACCCTGGATATTATCCACAGGTGGTCTGATGTGGCCCAAACATAGCTTGGATGTGGCCCAGATTGGCTCAGAAGTGCCTGAACATGACCCAGATGTGCCTTGGATGCCCAGCTCCCAAGGCTGCTGGAGGTACAGTGACTCCCGACTTGGGACAAAGATACATTCCAGACTGCAGAAGTCATAGACAACTATTTATTTGTTGCAGAAAGGGATACCTACAGAGTTGGTTTTCACTGGAAGCCAGCCCACCCTGGATGGCCACTGTCCAAGTCTTCACTGGAAGATAGGAGAAGGGTCTGGGGTTCTACTCGGAGGCTGGGGTGACCACAAGAGCATCCTGGAGTTGGAGAAAGAAAGTCAAATGTTTTTTTTAGGTCCTGCCTTGTGATTTATGTTGGTTTGTCCTCCTCAAGGTGACCACTGGCATTGGGGTTATGACCATGAACTCACTCATGCAGAATCCCTGGAAGAGTCAGAGGAGTAGGGTCTGTGTGTGAAAAGTGATGCCTCACACGGGTTTGGAGCACAGGCAGAGTGTCTGCATGCAGAGTGTGGGATTGTATAGGATTGTTGTATAGGATCATCCCAGATGATCACTAATCTCTCAAAAGTTTCATCAAACGGAGATTCCTGGTTGTATCCATTGGGTCTTAGGCCACTACATTTTTAACAAGGCTCTGGCTTTAAAAAAAAAAAACAAGTGCAATATGAAGAACTTAATCCATTAGCTTTCCCCCAACATTTTATTATGATTATTTTCAAACACAGTAAAGTTGAAAGAATTTTATAGTGAGCACTCATATACTCGTTTCCTAGATTCTCCTGTAAACTTGTAAAAACTATACTTGCTTTATCTCATATCTAACCATTTACTTATTTGTTCAACTAGATTTTAAAACATGTTGTAAAGCTAGAAAAAGGTAATAAATGTGCTGCTTGGTCCAAAACAAATGAATAAAATGAAATAGAAAATTTGGAAACAGTTCCAAAGAATGAAATGGTACTTTGCCAACGCAAACTGTAAATGTTGTGATGTAGGTTGATTGAAAGAGAAAAAAAGAGGGCAGTTGCCAGATGCCCCCTAATCAGACATATGTGAAATGTGGGAAAGAGACTGGTGTCCATGTAGTTGTACTACTTGTCTGTCCAACATGAATCAATTGCAAGTATGTGTCTTGTAGATTAATAAATTGCTTCTACTTTAATCAGATTATTGTAATATGGTCCGTTAGTGCATGGCCTGTGTATTCAGACATCTGCTGAGTTTTATGGATGAGGAAGCTGGGCTCAGAGAGGCCAGAGGACCTGCCTGAGGCCCATGGCTGGAGAGAGGCAGAGCTGAGGTGTGAAGGGGTCCTCTGGTCCCTGAGTCTAGACTCTCAGCCTCTTTCGGTACCACCCACAGTACCGTTCTCATTATTCTCCATCACAGACAGCTGAAGAGTAGACATGGTTTTTGAGGGTGGACATGGTTTTTGAGGAGGGCAGCTGATAAGTCAAATGTCAATCTGTCTTTGAAGCTAGTTAATGAAGCCTCCTGCCCCTCCCCCAAATTTGACTTGAGTAGGGTGGGACGCTTTTGACTTCCTTTCTTCTGGGGGTTTCTCTGGAACTGAATAGCTCAGGAACTCAGTAGTACCAACCCACAGCTTTGGGCAAATCAGGACTAGTGAGAGTTACAGGTGTGGTCCGAAATGCCTCCCTGGTCTTTGCTTTGGCACCTTGGCCATAGAAGAGTGGGCCGCTACCTGTGGATTTTCTTAATTGTTAATAATTCTACTTTCAATGTCTCTCCCCTCTAGGGTGGACTAGAAACTCCAAGAAGGCAGGGGTTTCTGTCTGTTTTGTTCACAGTTGTGATCAGTGCCTGGCACATAGTAGGTGCTTAGTAAATTCCTGCTGGCCAGCTGATTGAGAGGGAACCACTTCACTGTCATGGGCTCATGTGGATATTGGGGCCCAAAGCAGGGGGTTATCAGGGCAGGTGCTGAGTGCAAATCTCAACTTTGCTGCCTGCTGGGTGTGTCACCTTGGAAATGGACATGCCATCTCTCAGTTTCAGTTTCCCCATCTGTAAAATGGGTATTATGACAGATGTACCTCAAAGGGTGGTTGTGAAAACTGAGCAAGATGCTACCTATACCCCAGTACCTGGCACAAAATGATTATGGGCTGTTAAATATTATTAATGATAATATTTAGGGGTGGGGGTGATGCTGCTACACCTCCTCTCCCCAGCAGCTGCCAAAGAGTCATATGCTCAATAAGCATTTATTGAGCATCTACTGTACCAGGCCTTACTGAATGAGTGAAGGAACAAATGAATGACAGGAATAACCAGGCCTTACTGAATGAGTGAAGGAACAAATGAATGACAGGAATAAGTTGGAAGTGTATTGACCCCAGGCAAGGACGGTTATATTCTTCCACTTACAGATGAGGAAGTGAGGCCCTAAAAGAAGAAGGGACTTGCCCAAGGTCTCCCACGAGTGACCGGAGGGGCCTGGGTTGGAGCACAGCCTGACCTCCCAGCCCAGGGCTCTCCCAGTGACTGTGTCCTCCCCTGGGGAAGGATGTTTAACCCCACTCACCTTGGTCAGAGACCATGAAGCTGCCTTGAACCCCAAGGCCTTCACCATCGGCACTGATATCCCAGGTCTTAATTTGCCTGAAATTACAAATACTGTTAGAGACTGGTGGGCCTGGGGTGGAACTGGGCAGCTCTGGGCACTCTCACAGTTCCCAGAGGAGGACGCAGGACCTGGCATGCCCAGTTTAGATTGTCCCTTTTGCCTCTGCTCATCTGCTCTCCTGCCCAGCATCCACTCAGCCGCCTTAACCCTTGCCTCCAGCATGGGCTGTGGCTGCTCCAAAGGGCACCCTTCGCATCCTCTCACAGCAGAAATGTAGAAATTAAGACTTCTCATTCTAATAAAATAAAGAAATGGAAAAGGCGGCTTGGCATAGGTTACCAATTTTCCCCACCCCTGTGACCTGAGGCTTAATTAGAGTAATTGCGCCTTTTCTCTCGACTTCCTCCATTACTAACACAAATAACATTTTTAACTATAGCAATGGTTGAGAAACGTTGAGCACTGACTGTGCAGGGTGCCGCCCCTCTCCCCCACACTCCCAACTCTGACAAACAGCATCTCTTTTATGTTTCTGAGGAAGGTACTCTTATTTCCCCATTTTATACATGGGGAAACTGAGGCTCAGAATAATTAGGCAGCATATCTAAGGCCAGGCAGCCAGCAAGAGGGGGAATCAAGACTTAAACCAGGTCTCCTGAGGCACACAAAATGTGCTCTCCTTGTCTGTTCACAGGTCTGTCTCCTGTCCTCATTCCTGTGAGGCTGGGACATTGCCTGGGTCATCTTTGCATGCCTGGGCTCTGGGACCAGTAAAGCAAGTTGGAGATGGGAGAGCTCATTTTCAGGTGGGTGACTGGGAGGGCTTCCCGTGGTGGAATTTGAACTAGGGTGGCAAATGAATAAAAGGGGCCCCAAATGGAGACTCAGGCAAGAGAATTATCATGCCACCCCCAAAGCCCTGGGAAGTGGGGGGATGGATAGCAAAGGCACACACCATTCTCATTTGGCAGCAGAACAGAGGCAAGAATCTCCGTAGTGATGTCTTTCAGAAGCTCAGGCTGTGAGAGAGAAGGGGCACTGTTACCCTGGCTAAGATTCCCAAGTCCTCCCAGCCATTCCTAGAATGGGCCCAGCCCAGCCCCATGGTGAGGACAGCTTGGTGAAGATGCTAAAATCCCAAGTCTCCTGCCAGTCAGAGCTGCAAGAGCTCCTGCGGGTGACACAAACCCAGCTGGCCCTGGGGTCCAGTAGGTGAAGGGACACATAGGGACAGCTTGGTGAAGATGCTAAAATCCCAAGTCTCCTGCCAGTCAGAGCTGCAAGAGCTCCTGCGGGTGACACAAACCCAGCTGGCCCTGGGGCCCAGTAGGTCTGGGGTACATCAGAATGATGCGTCCCCCCTCCCCCACTCTCCAGAGATCCAGCAGAATGTGCCCAAGGAAATGTAGCCCTGTGCTTCCCGAGGTTTAGACTTCTCAAGGGAAGCTAGAAGCCCTGATTTTCATGAGGAAACCTCCCCACTTAAAAAGATTAGTCAACAAATTAAAAAACAAAGTAAAAACATAAGGAAAGAAAAGAAAGAAAGAAGGAAAGAAATGAAAGAAAGAAGGAAAGAAAGAAAGAAAGAAAGAAAGAAAGGAAGAAAGAAAGAAAGAAAGAAAGAAAGAAAGAAAGAAAGAAAGAAAGAAAGAAAGAAAGAAAGAATCCACCAAACCCTCAGAAGATAGGACTCAACCAATTTCAGATCTGTGATTTAGTCTGACCCATATGAAGAAACTGAGGACCAGAGGGAAGGGGCTGCGCATGGTCACTGAGATGAGTTTATGACATAAAGCTATAAAAAGGAAATAAATATGCCTCTTAGTCCAAAACAAATGAGTAGAACCAAATAGGAAATTTGGATACTGTTCCAAAGAATGGAATGATACTTTTCCAACCAAAACTACATATAGAAGAGATTTGTTTTCTAATTTTGGGTCAAAACTTCACAGAAGGGAAGTGAGTATATATCTGTGTGTCTATATGTGTGTATTCTCAGCTACGTTCAGCATACAGTAGGTGCTCAGTAAATGCCTGAACCAGGAGGTTAGGTTTTGTGGCTGATAATATGGAGCTGGCCAGCCCACTATGGGGCTACCCATGGGCACCTTGTTGAAAGTACATTCTGAGCAATATCTCCCTTCCAAAGGGACCATCCTGGGCTGTTCTATGTCCCCAGGGACAATCTGCTAATACTCACATTGAACAGGCCAATGTCTGAGTTCATCAGGTGGATCCGATCAGAGCTGCAACAGAAGGTGCCCATGAGAATGACGCCTCTGAGTCTCATTCATTCATCCATTCATTCAACAACGGTTTATTGAGTACCTACTATGTACCAGGCACAGCATAAGCTCTGGAGATACAGCAGTGAACCAAATAAAATTCCTGCTTTATGGAGCTTACATTGTAATTGGGGGGGTGGGGTGGGGGGACAGGAAACAAATAGTTGCCCAGAGAATAGAAAAATCATCCTCAGGCATGAGGACCATGGTGAACTGGGGAACTCGGTTTCCTCCTGAAGAGGTACCTGATTCCCAGCTCAACTGGTTACTACTGTGTAGGAATGCAGGCCCACGACAGGCAGAAATTCTGAATTTTAGATGTTGGCAACTCATTCACATATATATAAACTGTAACCCTATGTGGGCTAATTAAAACACATCCATGGGCTGGATTTGTCCTAGGAGGCTCCAGTGTGTAGCCCCTGAACTCCCTCTGGGGCAGCAGGAGGGTGGTGGGGTGGGGTAGAACAGGCACAGGCACAGAAGGCAGCTGGAGCCCTGTGCTTCTGGGCTGGGCTTCGTGACTGTCACTGCCTCTGCGCTGGAGGGGTCCAGAATGGGCCGCCCAAGGCCGACAGGATAATGCTGGGCAGACTGTTCCTGAAGCCAGGGTCAGCCACCCCATGGCTGCTGCAAGGCCACTTCCCTTTTCTTCTCTGCCTCTCATACTCGGTCCTCGACCGTGGGACAGTCCAGGTAAGGCAGCCCATCTGCCTGTCCTGGAGTAGCCGTCACTGGATGCTCACACCCCAGAGACTCAAGACACTGTGTTTCAAGAAACCCAGTGATCAACAGGTGGGACTCATTTTCATCACCAGACTCTTCACAGTGATTTACATGTTTACCTGACTTCATTTAAGCTGAGTATAAGCTGGTCACCTTCGGTGTGAAACTGAGCATCTGAGCTGGCTTCCTGCAACAAGAAAAGCCCAGGCCCCATTTCTTTTAGGGGATAAATCAACGGAGGGGTGTGGGGTTGTGCAAGGAGGCTTTGGGGTCAAGCTGAAACGAATCTCAGCTGCTGGCTCTGTGACCTTGGGAAAGGGTTCAGCCTCTCAGAGCCTCACTTTCCTTATCTATTAAATGGGATAGTACCTGTACCCACCCCGACTGAACAGATAACCACATAGGAGTGTTGTGGGGAGTGATGATGATTACAATGACGATAGCAGCCATCACGCATGGAGCCCTCACTGCGGTAAATGACCGAAAAGGGGGAGTAAAAGGCCCGACAGACTAAGAAGGTCACGGGGTCAGAGTTAGGCCCCCAAAGCTCCTGATTCTTGAGTTAGAGCTCCCTATACTCCAATCCTGCTGTGTGACAAGAGTGGTGGAAACATTTAGCAAAGAAGAGTGGTGAATAAGCACAGCGAAGATCTGCCCAGATTGCTGCCAATGTCATGGGCAACGGAACTCACAATGCCCAGGGTGAAGAAGGGGCGGCGGACTTCATTGGTGGCGAATACTTGCAGCACGATGAGTTGGGCCACCTTGGCATTGCCCTGGTCCAGAAGGAGCTCTGGGGCCTCCTGGATTAGGATCTTCACAATCTGCGTGTGCTCCAGCTGATTCGCAGCCTGGAAGGACATCAGACCTGTATGTGGCCTCCCAAGTACTTTGCCTCGGCCCATAGGTCCCATGTGGCCCAGCCGGTGCCCGACTTCCTGGCCTCCTGCTTCCTCTCTGTGCCACAGCCATACTGTCCCCTCAAGTCCTGTAATGGATTGTTGCTCTATCCATCTCACAGCCTGTGGTTTCGTGTCTCCCTTGGACTGGAATACCCTTTCCTCCACGGAAACCCTCCCCAGTTTCCCAGACTCTATCAGGTGCTCCAGTAATGCTCTCATAGCCCTTAGAATCTGTCCTTTGTAACTGAAATATTAGCCGTGTAAATATTTGATTCAGGTCAAGCTGTCCCGTTAGACTGAAATCTTTGTGAGGACAGGGACTCAGTCGGTCTGTAAAAGTCACTGGTGCTAGAAGGAAGGAGAGTGAACCCACAGGTATTTTTATTCCCCAGAGGCCTGTGGACAGACCACAGCAAACACCCATCAAGCTGCAGATGGCCAATGGACCAACCTTTTCACTGATCACCCTGATGTTAGACTTCAGCCGGAGGGCCAGCTCAGGAAGCTGAGGATGAGAAGAAGCCAGAGCAGGTCAGCTTGAGGGAAGAGGGGAGAAACACCTCCAGCAGCTGCACTGCTGGGATCCCAAGAACCCTGGAAGAGCTGGGTGGGCCTGGTGGTCCAGGCCGCGTGTTTGCCACTGGTGGAAAACAGCCCTATGTCAGCTGTGGTGGGGTGTGGGGTCCCCCTTGGCCTGGACTTTTACTGTGGGTTGGTGGTGGTTGTGGGTTTGTGGGCAGCTCATTGCTCCCAGAGGACACAGAGAAGTGACCCAGCTCTTACTATACTCATGGATGTAGTTGCTGGTGACCACTCCTTTTCTCTCACCATCTCAGCCCCTTACTCTGAGTTCTAATCCTAAAGAAGTTGGTTATCTGTAGCTTGTCATCTGACTTCATGTCCTGATGCACTCTCATAACTTTGAGCCAACCCTTTCCCTTGGTGGGCCTCAGTTTCCCAATCAGTCACCTTGGAGGAGGTGGCACACCCTGGTTGCCTGCTGTGCTGTGTTGACAAGGATTCCAAGGCTGTGTTGGCACCTAGGCTCAATAGGAAGGAGGACCCTGATTGATTAGTAACGTCTGCTATAGGCCCCATGGTGGACAGCAGTGCCCCAGTATCTAAGATGCCCTTTGGTTGAAGAGGACTGTTGTTTGGTAGAAGAAGCAGGTTTATGAGGTTCCAGAGGGCAGAGCTAGGACCAGGGCTGGATGGTACAGGGAAAGTTTCAGCTTTAGAGCTACATGTCAGAGGCAGAGACTGTTGCAGGGGCAATGGAGGGTGCTCTCCATTACTAGAGGGATTTAAATTGAGCTTGACAGGGGATTCTGGCCCAGGGGCTTGGGGTCCTTGTACCCACTTTGATTCAGGAAATTCCCATGATGCAGCAGAGGTGGCTTCATCCTCCGTCCCATGTTGAGACTTACCACATAGTCCAACAGGACCATGATTTCTTCAGGAGGGATCAGGGCAGCCATTGCAGCATTCACCACATCCTGCCTCATGGTGAGGGTGAAAGGGGCACTGTCCAGGGCGGGCATTGTCAGGGAAACTGCAGACTCGTTGAACCACTTCTTCACATTTTCCTGTGAGTCCAACAACTTGGCCTAAGGAGACACAGAGCAGAGAGTGGGCTGGGAACTTGAACTCTGAGGCACACCCAATAACAACCCAGAAGGACACAGCACCACTCAGTCTGTTTCCCCTTTTGCACTTGCTTCCAGGAAGTTTAGCTTGGAATTCAGTGCCTTGCTGTAGGTGATGAGTTATCTCAGGTGCCTAGCAACATCTATTCCACTACATCCTTCAGATAATCTGATTTTTTCAAACTTTAAATGCCTTATTTGGCATTCAGATTTCAACTTTTCAGATACCTCACAAACCCTTTGGGTGATGGGAAAATTAAAAACTGCAACAAAATGGATGGAAATGATTGATGCCGCGGTTTTCCAAGGGATCCATGAAAACTGGCCTGGGATGCAAGCTGCGCAGGTTGGGCTGGTCCCTTAGGGAGTCAAACCCCAGTGTGTATGCAGCTCCATTTACCAGGGTTCTCCTGCCTACCAGTCTTCAATCTTATTTCCTTCTCTCCTTGGTGACTTTGACTAATCTACAATTTACAAATGAGGAAACTGAGACTTAGAGAGGTGAAGAAACTTGCCCAAAGTCACACGGCCAGAGACTGGTGGAGCTGGGAGAGAAACTTAGATCTGTGTGATTCTCAGTGATGTGTTTTGATCCTGGGCTCCCGTTTCAAGGTAACCAGATAGTTGGGGATTGGCAGGGGACTGCCTGGGAGAAAGGCCAACAGCTGCAGTGCAAACACTCTTGCCTGTGACTGGGGAATGCAGGGTCGGAGGACAGATCGCCAAGGCTGATGTTCCGTGTTTGGCCCTTCGATTCTACCTGCTGTTTTTTCTGCATCAAATGGCTTACATAGGACATGTCCAGCCTACTGAGATTTTCCTAAATCAGCCCATGTCCTAACCATGACCAGTGTTTTCTCCCCTGAAAGAGACCCATGGTGTCTGACCCTTGGGGGACAGAGAAGGGCAATGATGTCCCTATTTTACTCTCATTGTTCCATGACACTCACCACCAGGTTGAGCTGGATGACATTACCCTTGATGGCAGGAGACAGAAGGTCAAAGTTCAGGTGATCATAGCCAATGGGAACAGGCACTGCTCAGGGACAAGAAGAAAGTTGTGTGAGGGTGAAGGGAGGTATTGGATGGGGTTGTTTGGGGGCTGCTTTTGAATGGAGCTGCATTATTGCATGGGGCAGGGTAAGCAGAGGGGAGCAGGAGTAATGGTGATGTTGATAATGACAATGATGAAAATGATAATGACTGACATTTATTGAACATATATTGAGCGCTGAGCTATGTGAAACCTTTACATGTGTTAGCTCATTTCATCCTTACAATAACCTTAGGAGGTAGGGCCTAGCATTACTCCCATTTTACAGATGGGAAACTGAGACTCAAAAGTGAAACAACTTGCTCATACTGTGAAATTTGAACCCAGTGGTTCTATGCCAGCATCCTGGTTTGGAACAAAACTGACCTATAGCTTATAACTCTCCACCTCCCTACTAGACTGATCTGTACCCAGGCAGATCTGGATCTGGCCACCGGATCCCACATGTTTGCCCCGGGATTCCCCACTTGGCTGCAAGGGGGCGGTGGCATCTCAGTTGCCCTCACTGTTGGGCCAAAAATGGGGAGGGCAGTGGAGGAGGAGGTGCAGGGGTGGGCAGGGAGTAGGTCCTCGGACCTTCTACACTCACTAACATTCTCCCTGATCCAACTTCTGCCCTGCCCCTGGGGAGCTGAGGAGCCAGATAGACTTCTGTTCTAGCCACAGTAGCCTTAGGTAGTCTCTTCCGGCCTCAACCTCAGTTTACTCACAGGACTGATATCTAGTAAAGCTGGCCTGAATCTGAATTACACCACACTTGAAATCTGAAGAATTGGGTTTAAGCCTTCCTCTATCACTAACTTCCTCTGTGATCTTGGATAAATGATTTAACTTCTCTGGGCCTCAGTTTTCTTCACTGTGAAGAGGGGGCACTGATCACTACTTCATGGTGTTGTCTGGGGAGTCAGCCAGACAGTGTATAAAACCCCAGCCCAGTATTTGTTCTATGGGTGTTCAACGCTGCTGATTCCACTCCCTTCTTCCCATTCCCCTCTGGTGGCCTCTGAATGAGCCGCTTCAGATCCCAACACAGTAGGCAGTAGAATTTTCTTCTTCCTGCCAGTCCCCACTCTGAGGTGTCTGAGCACAGCAGAAATTTGAGGTGGGGGTCGAAGCCTGTGACCTTCCATTTCTGCTACTCTCAGGGAGGGAGCAGTGACCTCCTCCCTGAGCATACACTGGTCTCTTCCCTTGTTCCCTCTTCTCTAAGCCCAGAGTGGTTGCTGTATCATCCCTCCATCCATCCATCCATCCATCCATCCATCCAGTACATGTTTGAAAATACTTCTCTGTGCTGCCAGAACACCTGCTTTGTGCCTGGAACTTTCCTGTAAATTTTTAATCCTCATTAACAATCCTGTGAGGTAAGGCCCATTTTATGTATGTATAAGCCCCACTTTATAGATGAGGAAGCTGAGGATGAGGAGGTGGAGTTGGCTTCCCATAGTCATGAAACAAGTCAATGGTAGAGCTGGAATTTGCACTCAGGTTTATCGGGGGCACCTGCTGGGTCACGTGGGAACTTGCCTTTAGTAGGTACTGGTGAAGTCAGAGTTGTGAATTCCTATTTGCTTATCCCAGGCAGGGATCAGCTGATGCTCTTCCCACTTGCTGCTCAGGCCTGACTGGGGAGGCACCCCATGGGCAGAGCCAGGGTCTGGAGGCTGGCTCATTAGTAAAGGAAAAAGGTGGGAGAGAGCAGTGCACTTACCGCTCACCAGGCGCAGGAGATCCTCATGCATGTCCTCAACGGCCTCCTCGATCACGGGACACAGCTGTGACAGCACAAATACAGGAGCTCCATAAGCAAGGGGGTCCCACAGTGACCCATGTCTGGCCCACATGGCCTGAGTCCCATTGCTGTGCCTGTGGCCAGCCAGGTTTTTGTCCATGGGGTTGAGGACTGTGATGCATCCACTCCCCCAGCCAACCCAGCTGCTCAGATCCGCCTCCCCCCACACCCACTCTGCAGCCTTCCCAATCCCCTGGTGAACCTGGGAAAGATCCCAGGTTCTTTCAATGGTTTTGCAATGGTTTGCCCCTTGCCTTATGCCCAAGGAACACCTGGCCCCCCAGGTGCCCTCCTTATCAGACTAATCTTGTTCCCAAGAGCCCATGTTTTCATTACTGAGTTTCTCCTTCATGTCAGACTCTAGGACAGAGGCCAGCAAGACAGACTGAACCATACTTGTGAAATATCTCTTTGTGTCCTCTTGTGGGTTCGTGGCTCCTCCCAAATTGCCAGCAGTTCTCACCGGAGAGTAATTTTGTCCCCCAGGAGATGCTTGGAAATTTCTGGAGACATTTTTAGTTGTCACAACTCAGGAGGGGGATGAAATTGACATCTCATGAATGAAGACCAGGGATGTTGCTAAACATCCCACAGTGTACAGGACAGCCCCCCACAGGAAAAGCCAAATTTTACAGAATTTTCCACTTTGAGATTCCTTTACAAAGGCTCTCTGCAATGGTTTAATTAAGTATTAAATATGATGCAGCTATTACAATAATTCAGAATATTGTACAATGGCACAGAAAATATATGTCACTTAAATAATATAAAATAGTGTTGACACCGAGCACAGCCGCAAACACTTGAGTGCATGTGGGTGGAGCCTGGAAGGCAATATGCAAAAGAGAAAACAGCTGCCAAGTTAAGATAGCAGGATTATGGGTATTTTTCTCCTAAAGTTGTTTCGTTATTACATTATCTTTTCATTTTAAAAACGTTCTATTGTAAAAAAAAGTAGTTATATGACCAGGTAGTTTGAACCCTAGGAGGCTCACTGTTGTGAACATCATCTAGGAATTTATAGTGGAAATCAATGGTCAAAGGGGGTGAATTAACTTAGAGAGTTTTAACTTACCTGTGGCATGAAAGGGACATATAACATGACTGTCTCATGTTTACTGACTAAGAAAAATAAATCCAAAAGGACCTGGTGGGTGACAGACCCCTAAGGACTTGGAGACACTAGAATACTAGAGCCAGCTTGTACTGGTTTGTGAGGGCAATTTGTTAAATTTTCAAGAATGTCTGAGATGGTACCAAATTCAGACATTATTAAAAGTTAAAGTATATAGACTTCCGGCCAAGATGGAGGTGTAGGTAGACACACTGTGCCTCCTTGCATAACCAAAATTAAGAACAAAGATTTAGAAACAAAAATACAACCAGATCTGACAGAAAATTGAACTGTAAGGAAGTTCAACAACCATTCATCCAGATCGGTAAGAGGGGCGGAGTCAGTGGCTTGTGGAGAGGGGTCACGGCAGGAAAAAGTGGTGGTTGGCAGTCCCAGGAGCGCAGGCGGCGGCTAGCAGACCTCGGGTGCGCAAGGCGGCTGGCTGACTATGGACACACATTTGAGCATGGATAAACCAGGCGAAAATGGAGAGACAGACCATGCAACCCAGGGCCCCAGCGCTAGAAATAAACCTAAAAGCACCAATTGAAAATACTTGTTGGGGCTGAGGTGCCAGGAGAGACTCCCAGCCTCACAGGAGAGTTAGTTAGAGAGACCCATAGGGTCTTATCCACCCAGAAACCAGCACCAGAAGGGCCCAATTTGCTTGTGGGAAGTGGCAGAAGGGACTGAAATATGAGAGAGAGTGGAGCAAGGGCCATTGTCCCCTCTCTGACCCTGCCCACACATACAGCGTCACAACCCAGTGACTGGGTTGCCCCACCTTGGTGAACACCAAAGGCTCCGCCCCTCACTGTGTAACAGCTGTGACTAGATCCCCCCCCCAAAAAAAGTGGCTCAAGTGGAAGAACCGATCAAAGCCCCAGAGCCAATACATCTAAGTAACCAAGAGATAGCCAACCTACCAGATGAACAGTTCAAAGCACTGGTGATCAGGATGCTCACAGAACTGGTTGATTTGGGTTGCAAATTAGAGGAACAAATGAAGGCTACCCTAAGTGAGATGAAGGAAAACACACAGGGAACCAATAGTGATGGGAGGAAAACTGGGACTCAAATCAATGGAGTGGACCAGAAGGAAGAAACAAACATCCAATCTGAAAAGAATGAAGAAACAAGAATTGAAAAAAAAATGAGGAGAGGCTTAGGAACCTCCAGGACATCTTTAAACGTCCCAACATCCAAATTATAGGGATACCAGAAGGGGCAGAGGAAGAGCAACAAGTGGAAAACTTATCTGAACAAATAATAAAGGAGAACTTCCCCAATCTGTCAAAGGAAATAGACTTCCAGGAAGTCCAGGAAGCTGAGAGAGTCCCAAAGAAGGTGGACCCAAGGAGGAACACACCAAGGCACATCATAATTACATTAGCCAGGATTTAAATGAAGGAGAGAATTCTAGAAGCAGCAAGGGATAAGGGGACAGTCACATACAAAGGAGTTCCCATCAGACTGTCAGCTGATTTCTCAAAAGAGAACTTACAAGCAAGAAGGGGTTGGAAAGAAGTATTCCAAGTCATGAAAGGCAAGGATCTACAACCAAGACTGCTCTATCCAGCAAAGCTGTCATTTAGAATGGAAGGGAAGATAAAGTGCTTCTCAGATAAGGTCAAGTTAAAGGAGTTCATCATCACCAAGCCCTTATTATAGGAAATGTTAAAGGGACTTATCTAAGAAGAAAATAAAAAATATGAACAGTAAAAAGACAGCAAACTCACAGTTATTAACAACCACATCTAAAACAAAAGCAAACTAAGCGAACAGCTAGAACAGGAACAGAAACACAGAAATGGAGAGCACATGGAGGGTTAGCAACAGGGGAGTGGGAGGAGGAGAGATGGGGAAAAGGTACAGAGAATAAGTAGCATAAATGGTAGGTAGAAAATAGACAGGGGGAGGGCAAGAATAGTATGGGAAAAGTAGAAGCTAAAGAACTTATGACACATGGACATGAACTAAAGGGGGGGAATGAAGCAGGGGAAATGGGACAACTGTAATAGCATAATCAATAAAATAAAATAAAAAAGGTTAAAGTATGTAAACTTACAACTAAGAAAATTATATTGAAATCAAAGTTAATAAAAACTCAAAACTCATTTCTTCCTAGTTATTTTGTTTATCTTACTATTATCTCTTGCTCTTGCAGTCATTTATGTCTACTGTATTCACTCAGTGGAAAACCATACGATGGTGTGCTACCGCACATTGCTTCCCAACTCTGCTCAGTGACATCACTTTAGTAGCTTGAAATTGGCCTTGGAGCGAGTGTTTACACCAGAGAAATCAGCAAATGCTACAAATCTGGGCTCCCTCCCCTCAGCCTCTCCAGAGTCAATTGTTCAGCACAATTTATCAGCACATCACTGTTCAAGGTCTCCTGGCTGACTTTTGGCATTTCCATTATCTTGCCCTCAATGATCCCCAACTGAAAGCATGATCCAGACCCTGAGTTTCCCACTCAAGGAGACACAGGTCCCTCAGCACTAGCTTGCAGTTCCACTCCAGCCCTACAGGGGGAGCAATCTTTACAGCTCAGTGAGGTCCTGTTTCCACTCACCTGACTTTTCACCAGTTTGGGCAGGGCTGGCACCAGCAGTTTCATGACACTGTTGGCTAAGGGATTGACCAGGAAGGAGAGCCTTCCCGGGAGGAGAAAAGGAGAGAGATTAGGAAAGGTCAGAGATGATTGCTCCTTCCTTGTTTTACAGAAGGGGAGACTGAGTCCAGGGGAGGAAGGAACTTGCCCAAGGTCACATGGCAGGCCCTTAGAGACAGGGCTGGGAGTAGACCCCAAGCAGGTGTAGATGGTGGCAGAGAGTTGTCAGGGAACAGAGGCTGGGGATTGTCATAGAAATTTGTGCTGGACACTGGTATGATGGCATTCCCCGCTTCCCCCCAGATTCCTGCTAAGGAGAAGAGGAGGGAAGCACCACATTTCTGAGCCCCTGCTGTGTGCTACATACTCCGCCGACAAGTGTTGCTTACAGCTGTGGCCTGAGCTAATTCTCTTACTGCCACTCGGAAGGTGAGGCACAGAGAGGCAACTTGCCCAGCGTCACCCAGATAGTAATTGAGGAGATAACGTTTGCCTGTCTCTAAAGCATGTTTTACCCCTGGCTCCACCCTAGACTGCCTGGGGTGGTTTGAGGGGCCCTAGGAAGGTGGCTCCTCTCCACCTTTAAAAGTTGGCTCCCCTGCCTGGCACGATGCCTGAAATTCCACCATTATGGCTTCCATACTTGATGTCTTGCAATTTCTTTGGCATCACAGATCCCCTGAGAGGAGTCCCAGATCAAGAGTCAGGAGGGTTGGTCCCTTTCTTTCTCTGAGTGTCAGTGTTCTCCATCTGTAAAATGGGCAAGACCGCCACCTGGCTTTCCTCCCAGGCACAGCGGAGCCCAGTGGGAGGTGGCCACACTCACTTCTCCAGCAGGCTGATGCGCAGACTCCCGTGGCTGTTGGAGCAACTGCTGAGAACAAGGTGGGTGTTCTGGTCTTTGCTGTTGGTCTCCACTCGGATGGTGGCTTGGGCCTCTGTCTCCATGTGCATCTCCACAATGGTCTTGACCAGTGGCCTGGGAGTGAAGGTGCCCAACGCTGTGAGCATCATCCCAGCTTCAGGCTGGAGCAAACCCACTGACCCTCTCTGTCTTCTGGCTCTCTGACCTCCCTTCTCAGGCTCCTTTGCTGGGTTCTCCTCATTTCCCCATTTTACTTTTTACCTTAGCATGTCCCATGCTCTCTCTTTTTTAATTTCTCTCCTGGTTTAAATCCTCTGTATATGCCAACAGCTTTCCAAACTTATACACAACTCCTTACTCAGGTGTCTTACAGGCATCTCAAGCTTAGCATGTACAAACCTGAACTGTGGAACTTTCCCAAACCTGCTCCTCTCACAGGGTATCTGTCTGGGCTGCTGGCCACTCCCTCCTGCCAGTTGCACAGGCAGAAACCTCCGAGTCAGCCTTGACTCCCTGGTCTCTCTCTCTCTCCCCCCACATTCATTGATCAGGAAAGCCTGTTTTCTCTACCTGCCTCCCAAGCATATCCAGAACCTTGCCACCTTCCTGCCCCACAAACTATGGTCCCAGCCATCATTGTCTCCATCTGAATTATTTTAGTAGTTTCTGGATGGCCTCCATATACAGCAACCAGAGGGATTCTTTAAAAAGTGTTAAACATGTCATGTTTCCCCTCCATTCAGGACCCTCTATGTCTCCCATCTCACCCGGGGAAAAGCCAAGTCCTCAGCTCGGTCCACCAGGCCCTGTGTGCTCTGACCCCGGCTGCCTGCTGTCCTCACCTCCTATGATTCTCCTTCTCTCTCCCCTCTCTCTTTGCCATTCTTTGAACAAAGCAAGTGTACTCTTGTCTCAAAGCCTTTGCACTTGCTCTTTTCTCTGCTTAGAACTGTTTTCCAGATCCCTGCATAGAGGCAAAGGGGGGATGCGTGGATGCACCTGTCAGGCCTGCTGTGCCTGACCGAGGGGATACTCACGTGTTGAATCCAGCCACCATGTCCAGTGGGATCGTGACCATTAGCTCCTGGTTGTCAGCTGAGGGTTGCACCTGCACCTGGAGGATGTTGGCTGAGGTGACTTTCAGCCTGGATGGGATGCAGGAGAGATGAGAGTCATCTGAGTGTCGGCCACAAACTTGCTCCCCTCCATCACTCCCCTCTCCCCTGTTGCCCAGCCAGCAGCTGGACCTAAGCCCTGTCTGCTGACTCTTCCCCAGCGTGGTCTTGCCACACCCCTCCCCTCAACCCTTGCCCCTGCTCACAACACGCCCATGGCTCCAGCCTTACTTAAGAGATGGATCCCAGCAACTTGGCCCGACTTCTAAGACCCTCTCTCTGTGACCTGGCCCCTCAGACCTCCCCAAGCTCACCCTGGGGGTTGAACAACAGCCATTCTGACCGACTGTCACCCCTCTGTGCCTTTGCCCAGACTGGTCCCTCTGCCTGGAATACCATTTTCTTCTCGTCTCCTGGAGCATGGAGTCAAAGGCTCACCTGTCCCTCGGATTTAGAGGTGTCACCTTATCCCTTCACCCTCTCACCCCAGGTGACTTCCCTCTGGAGTCACCCTATTAGGGCTCCTGTGTGACTCTTTTATGGTTATTAACTCCTCTGGGAGCTTCTGAGGAAGGGACTTCATTTGCCCCACTCTTTGTGGTCAGGCGCAGAGTTGACTCCAACTGATGCTTGTGGACTGATCAATTGAGCGTGCAAGGTGCATCCTGGGCAGAAGTGTGGGCAGGGAGCTCCCAGCCTGGTCCTGCTCCACTTACCAGATAATGTGGTCCAGGACAGAGTTTACCAGGCTGCCTAGTATGGGGATGCCCCCAGCTGGCTTCTCCCTCATGGCGCTGAGCAGAGGCAGCTGCTGTAGGATGTTGACAGCATTGTGTTCCTTCAGCTCCTTGGTCAGCCCTGGAGACAGATTCTAGGGATTAGGGTCCAGCAGGAGGGGCAAGAAGGATGGCTTGGTGGGGGCTCCAAGCTGGGAGGGAGCCTCACTAGGACTACTCGGACCTAGACACAAGACAGCGGTATGGATGGTCCCATCCTCACCATCTCCACTGTGTAGACATGGCCTTGAGGATGATGGCCCAGATGGGTCATCTTACATGAAGACTGAGGCTGGGGCAAAGGTGGACCACTCACACCCCTGACCATGGC
The DNA here is from genome assembly GCA_004027475.1 of Anoura caudifer. Classification (NCBI taxonomy): domain Eukaryota; kingdom Metazoa; phylum Chordata; class Mammalia; order Chiroptera; family Phyllostomidae; genus Anoura; species Anoura caudifer. Next base: position 125,499 of record PVKU01004504.1, on the reverse strand, counting down.
CAGCCTCTGCATCCCTCCCACCAGTCACTAACAAACACTTCTAGACTCAAGAGGCAGGGGATTCATAAGGCCCTGTTTGGGGCAATTTTGCTGCCAAAAACACACTTGCTAACAATTCTCTGGCATCCACATCCTATGTGCCTGTTATCCAAAGAGTATCAAGTACTGAGCAGAGAAAGTGGGAGGCAAGGTTGGGGGTTTGTGAGCCAGGAGCCCTGAGTTCTGGTCCCTGCTGGACTCTCCCTGGCAGCCAGAGCCCATTTGGCTTGTGTGCAGAGCAAGTCAGAAGTGCTGCAGAGCTGATGCTCGGGAAGCAGCACTGGTCCAATGACTGATGGGAATCGATGTATAAACACTCCAGCTCCCTCAGCCCTCGGGCAGGATGACTCAGGGACGTGTGCCCCACTGTGTCCCAGAGTCCCTGTGCACTATTGCCTCTGGGCAACAAAACCACCCTTTTGCCTGCTCTGTGATCATGGAGATGGGCCCTGGAAATAGTCCTCCTTTGCCAGCTGGTGCAACGTTAAGCTCCGTCAGCAGAGGCTCTGGAGGGCCACGGAAGAGGAAGAGGTTCCCCTCGCCAGGCTCCTGTGGTCTCATTGTCCCGGGCTGCAAGTTCAACAGCAGTCCCCAGGGCAGCTCGTGAGTACTGGTGGGCACCCCAGCTCCTGTCCAGGAAGTTTCCTGGAGAAGGCTTCCCAGGAACCCTTTCCTTGGGGGCAGCTTCCCAGAGAATTCCATCGGTTCCCTGCAGGCAGGCCTCTGCCTGCTGGCTCAGCCTGCCAACTGTGGACCAACTCTGACTTGGGCAGCCCAGCAGACTTCCCCGCCACCTGCTGCACTTCAACCACACGCCTCCCACGAGGTCTGGGGAGGATTGTCCCCCTCCAAGTTTATTCTGTCCTTGGATTAGCCTCAGCCCCTCCCCAATCCTCTTTGGAGTTCTTTTTATTTTCCTTCTTAGCCAGTTTCCCATGGCTCCAATCCCCTGCTCGTAACTCTTTATACAAACTCAGGAGTTGGGCTTCCCGTGTGGTTTCTGCCTCCTGACTGGCCCTAACCGACTAACACAGTTGCCAGTAGGACTGAGCCCCAGCTCTCAGTGGTAGCTGCACTGCCTTTGCCTGACTTGTTTCCACTCTCCTGCTGGTGCTTTGTTTTATCTTTTCCCCCTGAGATCACCTCTAAAACTAACCATTTGCAAACAACTCCTGAACTCGGATTCCACTGCAGGGACACCCACACCGTGGTTGCTCATCTCCGAGTTCCTAGGGCTGCTCTTCCAGGTGTTTGCGATTCACGGTGTGGGCCCAGGGCACCTCTGCCTGCCCAAGAGCACACAGAACTCTCTGTCCCCTGTCCCTGCTTGGGGGTCCCTCCTCTGGCTACAGCTCCTGTGTGGCCCTGCAGGACCTGGCCCCAGCCCAGGTTCACTGTGTGCAGAGGGCCGGTCTCTAAGTGCTTTAGATGGACTTCCAGAGCTGACTGATTATCATCCTCTCAGGGGACAACAATTTGGTGCCATGGTTTCCACCCAGGGCAATTCTGTCCCCTAAGAAACAGAATGTCTAGAGACATTTTTGGTTTCAACTGGGCTAAGGATGCTGCTAACCACCCTAGAGGCACAGGACAGGCCCCTACAATAAAGAGTTATTTGGTTCAAAAAGTCAGAAGTGCCGGGTTGAGAAACTTGACCATAGAGTTCATAAAGTCCTTGTTACTTCCTGTCCTATTGCATAGTCTCAACAACCCGGGGAGGCAGGCCCCCTTGTGTGTTTCCAGAGGAGGAAACCAAGGCTCAGGGAGTTTCCCAGGGCCACAGAGCTGGAGGGCGGTAAAGTTGTGCCTGGGACCCAGGCCGCCAGATTTCCAGCCGAGGGTCTTCGCTCTGGGAGCTGGTTGCACACTGCCTCTAACTCCGAGGAGGTGCCCCGCCAGTGGGGTTTTAGGCAAGGGCAGTAGGAGCAGCAGTTTCGTCACACTCAGTGCCACACCCCCCTTCTACAGGTGGTGGAACCTCAGAGTAGTGGGATTTTGGAATCAAGGAATTTAAGAAGGGTTTCTTGGAATCACAGACTCTTGGGATCATACTCTCAACCTTTATGAGTCACCCACTTGAATCTCACCTACACCTGCAGTCCCAGCCGGGCCTTGCACACCCTCGGTGAGAGGAGCCCCCTCCCTCCTTTGGAGAGCTGCTCCACCTGCCCCATTGCCTTATGGTGCCGAGGGCTGGGAGGCCAAGACTTACTTTCACTGATGACTTCTGGGCCAAGGGTGAGAACTGCAGGAGGGCTGAGGGTGGCTCCGACCAAGGTGGCTGCCAGCAAACCACAGAGGAGGGTGAAGGTCCTTGAGCTGGCCATATTCCTGAGGGTCAAGGAGCAGCAGGTGGCAGCTGTCAGAACCTGGGGTGAGCACAGAGGGCCCCATTAGCCAGGTAAGAGGCCAAGGGTAGGCCTGCCATGCCTGGTGACCTGGGGTGTGGAGTCCAGGAGAGACTGTCTAGTGAAGTGATTGAAAGAGTGGACTCTGGAGCCGGACTGGTGGTGTCCATGTCCTGCCTCTGCTGCCAGGTGCTAGTCGTGTGGCCTAAACAATCAACTACTCTGTACCTCAGTTTTCTCATCTGGAAATCGGGTATAATGAAATAGTGCCCTACTTTATAGCCCTTGGCACTTAAAACACTCAATGGCCCAATCTTTAGCCAACTCCACCTCCTGTTTATTCCCTTCCTGCGCTATAAAGCCCCCAGTCATTCCAAGCTGCTTGAAGGCCCCAGAACATACCCAGTTCTCTCTTGTGTTTATGCCTTCGCTCTTGCTTTTCCTCCTTCTTGTAATGCTTTTCCCTTTCCTTATCTACCTGCAGAACTGCTATTCATTCTTTAAAACTTTGCCCACACATCCCTTTCCTATGTTAGCTTTCTCCTGCAGCCAGAGACCCTGGCCCACACTTGGAGAAGTATCGCTCTGGGGCTGGTGTGTGTTGTCCAGGACAGGAAGTTTGGAGGCAGGAAGGACATGAGAATTCCGATGGGATGCAAAGTGGCAGGAAAGCTGTTTACTTAATCTGCAGTTCTAAAGGACCTGAGGAAGGACTAGATGGCTGCTTGGAGCCAGGAAGAGAAAGGCAGAGAGAAAGAAGGGGAGGCCTGTGGGTGTCTCCTCGGAGAAGAGCTGAGGGTATTCTGGCCCCTTGGCTGTTCTGTCCTTTTCATGGGTGGAACATCAGCACCTGTAACCTGGTCCCGAGCTCCCCAGCTTATACTCTGGCTCAGCCTTCAAGCCCCCAATGGAAGCTTCTGCCTCCCATGGACTGTCCTGCTTGGAGGGAGGAAAGATGCTGACCCAGAGACCTGAGCCCTTTCTTGGCTCAGCATGTGAGTTTCTTGTTGCCAAAGACAAACACAGCATCTGGGAGACCCCTGTCTTCCGTGACCTGGAATAGTGCCAGCTCTTAGAGACACTTGCAGTTATGACTGAATATCTGCCTCCCTGACCAGGCCACAAGCTCTGGGAGGGAGCATTGAGTCTGCCTGCTCTCCATCGTGTCCCCAGCACCCAGCATAGTGCCTGGCACACAGTGGATGTTAAGTAAACAGATGGTTGCTGAATGAATCAAGGGTCTCTGGGAGCCCTGGAAGAATGGGAAATCCGAGCCTACTGAACTGAAAAGGTGTAGGCCATGGGGACCCCTGTCAAGTCACAGGACCCTGTTGTCCCTGTGTGCCAGGAGCCCTGAGGGTGAAGGAGAGCTATCATGGGCTTCAGAGTCAGACAGACCTGAGTTGGAAGACTGCCTCTACCACTTGCTGGGTGATCTTGGGCAAGGGACTTACCCTCTCTGAGCCTTAGTTTTCTTACCTATAAAATAAGAGATAATAATAATACTTACATCACAGGGTTGTTGGAAGGATTAAATGAGACAATCCATGTGTGACCCAGCATGCTACAAGAGCTCAATGTATTAGCTGCTATGATTATAACAGTTATGATTAATAATACTGGGGTCAGAAAGAATGGCCTTGCAGTCAAAGCCAGAAAACCAGAGATGACTCCCAGCACTCTGCACATTTGCCCAGGAAGTCCCCCACCCCCACTCTATAATCCTTTCCTTTCAAGCATCTTAGCCCTGTTTCCCCTCCATTATCTTCACACATCTCTCTGTCCTCTAATCAGAGACACCCAGGGAACCAAGAGGATGGTAGCATCTGTTCCTGTGGGTGTCTCCTCCCCAAATCCTAGCACCCTACACGCACCCGCCACATTGTATCTTGCCTCCTGGCCTTTGCTTATGCTGTTCCTTTCATATGGAATGCCTTTCTTTTCTCCTTTGTTCAACCAACTTCTACTCAGTTTATTAACTGACAGGTCACTTCTTCCAGGAAGCCTTCCCTGACTGCTCCCTACCACCGTGTCCCTGGGCTTTTCTTGAGCACAGAATATACCACACTGGCCCATATTAAGAGTTTCCTGAGGGCCAGGGCTGTTCATACTTCTTGTCCCAGAATCATCCCTGCACAAGGCTGGGCACAGAGCAATTGGTGTGAGCAGAATGGTTTATGTCATTGTGATGAAGCCAGGGAAAGACTCAGCCATTCTTATCCCTCAGTGCTGCTCTTTGGTCTTGTCAGTAAGGGAGCTGGGCACCTCTTCACCCCCTTCGAGGGTCTTGAGGGAACTTACCCTCAGGTCCAAGTCTCCCTCTTGCTTCTGAGCTGACCCCAACAAGTGTCTCCAACTCAGAACCCTGCTGGTCCTAGGCTTTCAGTTCCTTCCCTACACTTTTATCTGGATGTGCCAGAGTCCTCAGCTTATGCTTCACCTGGGCAGCGGGTCTGGAAGTCCAGGCTTATATTCTATATACCCTGGGCTGGGCAGTTACCCTTTGCATTTGGGCCAAGGCCTCAGGTTGAGCCAAGGTCTCCAAGGAAAATATTTGTGGCTTCTGTTGAACCACATCCTTGCCTGGAGGCAGCCTCAGGAGTCCAGCTTCCTGAGGTTTGGAGAAAGGAGGTCTTAAGGTGTCATGAAGGTTGGGCAGGGTGCTGGGGCACATGGCAGGCGATTGGTCTGGGCACATTGTGGTTGTGTTTGTAAATGCGCCGAAGTCCTCAGACTCCTAAAGGCAAGGCCTCTTGGGAGGAACCCTGCATGTCCCTTGGGCATGTGTCCAGAAAGGCAAACGCCCCCTCCTGGGCTTCCCAGCTGGCCATGCCCACTTCCCATGGACAATGCCTCTCTGTAGGAGGCCTGAGCCCAGTGCCAGGGCCTGGACCTGCATCAGCTCCTGCTTCCTGCCTGTCAGCTCTGCACATTTGCTGGGGTCAGCAAGCATGACTGTGTCTCTATAGGCCTGGTGTGCTTTGGAACCCACAGGTTGCATGGCCCTGCCTGCAGTATTGCTCAGCTCCCCGCAGACTATGGAGGGCCTCTTCATCCTGGCTTTACCCCTTTCCAGCATCCAGGCCTTTAGTTGTGCTGTGTCCCCTTCATGGAATGCCTCATCCCCCGCCCTGACAACCCCATCTTGCCCTGTGAGGGCAGCAGAGCAGGGGATGTCTCTGGAGTTTGACCAATGTGGTTCAATTTCCGCTCTTGGGCTGGTCAGCTGCGCGGCTCTGGGATGACTGTTTCTTCCCTCTGAGCCTCTGTTTCCTCAGTTGTAAAATGGAACTGTTTTGAGGGTCACCTAAGACAATGTGGAATGCTTGGAACATGAGAGCGTTTAATAAATGGTAAGTGGTTTTATTAATGTTGAAATAATATTGTCGACCTTCAAAGCCCAATTCAAAAGGCAGGATCTGCACACAGTGGCCTGATTTCTGCTCCGCCTAGACCTGGTATGCTCTTGCCTCCTGGGAGCCTATAAAGCACTAAGTACTTAAACTGTCTTGGGGCTTGGATCCCCCTTTGCCTTGAGAGGTGTCTGTCCCATCCATTCATCCATCCATCCATCCATCCATTATTCATTTGTTCACTTACTCATCCCGATCTTCTCTTCAGTCTTCCTCTTTCCACCCCAATTTCTCCCCACAAAATCCAATTTCAACCCAACAACCTGAGTTAATTTTTAAAAAATATTACTCAGACTGTGTCACTTCCCTGCTTGTTATAAACCCTCCAAAGGTCTCTGTAGCTCTTGTGTGAAAAGCCAAGCTCTGCAAGGCCCAGCACGGTTGGCTGCTGGCCACCTCTCCATCCTCATTCCCTACCCCCTTTCCCCTCTCTCCTCTCATTCCTACCTCAGGGTCTTTGCACATGCTGAGCCTTTTCCCAGGAGTGCTCTTCTCCCAGCCCTTCCCCTGGCTGGCTCCTTTTCAATCACCACGTTTCAGCTTCAGCACCCGTTCCTCAGGAAGGCCCTTCCTGGCCACTCTGTCGGAAGTAGAGCTCTTTGCGCTCACCACCCACTGATAGATATCCTCACCAGCCCTTACTGAAATCTGAAAACTCAGTGCCATCTGAGGTACCACAATTCCATGGATGCTGTATACCAAGGACGGGGGCCAGACCACAGGGGAAGCAAGTGGCCAAGAACTGGCTGCATAGCTCTTATGTCCCTCATGTGGGGGCTCCTGACCCAGACTGAGGTGATAAAAGGGTCAAGAGGGCAAAGGACACAGCTGTTGTCCCGCCTCCCCCTCGCCCAGTGAAAAGAGCAGGGTTGTTTGCCCCTAATGCAAACTTAGAGAGAGGAGGCTTTCCAGGGATGATTTAGGGGCTTGAGGGTCCCTGGAGTTGGGACATGAAATGCACTGAATTCTCTTTCTTACCTGAGACAAACAGGCTGATTAGCTGAAGTTATGGTGGGGAGCATGGCTTCTGTGAGCAAAAAACTATGGCTCTTTTCTTCCTCTGGATGGGGTCAAAGCTTATGTATGTGTTTTTCCAGGGGCCTGGTGTGGACCCTGCAAGATAGAGATCTAGTCTGGGGCTGGTTTAAGGCCCTCCCACTCTCATCCCTGGGCAGGTGAGGAAAGGGTGCCAGAGAACCAGGAGCTGGGGCTAGCATGCAGAGTGATCAGTTGGAATAACTCTGTCCTTGTCCAAGGTTACAGCCTGAGAGGCCTGGTAGGGAGGTTTGAAAATACCCCTAATGAAGATGCCCACCAGACTGAGCTCTAAACATTTTTGACTCCCCAGAGAGTAGGGAGCCATCCATCAGTCAGGGGGAAACCTTTCCTGCCTTTTCCTCTCCTTCCTGTCAGAGAGAGGAAAAAGTTGTATGTGCGTGTGTGTGTGCGTGCGTGCGTGTGTGTGTGTGTCAGAGGGGTGGGGGAGAGAGAAATAGAGAGAGATGAGAGACTCCTCTCCCTTGTCTCTCTCCCAAGCTGGTCCTTCGAAGCCTCAGTTAGGGGTGGAGGGAGGGGGTTTAATGTTCAGCTGCAGCTGGACACTGACACAGCAAGGTGGCAGAGTGAAAAAGACCATCTTGAGTCTACAGATCACAATAAGAGGTCTAGATCAGAGGAAATACAGATGATATTGCCCCCATTTTCCAGATTAGGAAGGTTCTTAGAGAAGGGAAGCGCCCTGTCCAAGGTCCCACAGCCATAAAATGTGGAGCCAGGATTCGGGGCCCGCTCTGGCTGGCTCTGGCGCCTGTGCTCTGCCCCTCTGTCCCAGCCCACCCTATCACCTCCAGCTGGGATGAGGTTCTTCCTCTTCTGGGAAGTCTGTGGTTCTGTAGAAAACCAGAACTGGTTTCTGAGGACATGGAAGGGTTGGACAGGTAGAAATCAGGAGGTCTTGTGGACTGTTGCTGACTCCGAAGGCAAGAAGGAAACCACCTTGAGGAATTCACTTGAGTGGCCTCAAGTCCACAATTTACAAAGGCTCTCCGTGGGCACCAAAGAGCCCACCAGAACGGCAGAAACACTTCACCTCTTGTTGGCTGGCACTGGCTGTTGGAGAAGCCCTCAGGGTCTGGACTCAGCAGAGGGGAGAGTGTGATGATTGATTAGCGATGTCTGCCATGAGCAGTATAGATGTCTACATTCTTGCTGCAACCACCCGCCTCCTTGCTGAAGTTTTGCATTCGCTTGCAAAATAGCAAAGAGATAACAGTGGGGGGAAAATCTCTAGACAACAGGAAGTTGGCTAATGCCTTTGGACAAGTCTTCTTATTTTGGGCCTTAATCTCCCCAATTGTTAGATAAGGATGTTGAGTTCCTTGATGTTGTGGGTTAGGTAGGCTGGCATCACCTTGGCTTATAGCAGAGGGAGCTGGGTAAATATGCAGTGAGGAATGGCCTGTTTTGGGGACAAATCTGTTCTTAGGAAAGCTCATACCCATTGGCCCGGGGTCTGTGTAGGGTCTGTGTGAGGGAATTGCCCAGTGGTGTGGGCCAGATGCACTGTCAGGCTGCTCATTGCAGCCTTATGTATAATAGCCCCAAAGTGGGACTAGCTTAAATGTCCAGCAACAGGGGATTTAATAAATAAATTCTGGGCCACCAGGCAGCCATCCCAAAATGATATAGAGAAATGTATTGAAGGCTCTTAGCAAGTAAAAAAAAAAGGAACTATTTCCTCTATTTTTTATTCAGGATTTTTTTTTCTTTTCTCTAAGAAAATACTGGAAGGAAATGCACCAAAAAAGTAACAATGCTTATTTCTTTGTGATGCTACCATTGGTGACTCTTACCATCCTCTTTGTATTTTCAAAATTAAAAAGTTTTTTACATTGAATGCATTTTTTGATCAGCAAACAATCCCATGAAATAGCTTGAAAATGAGTAAATAGACATTGGGCGGAGGACAAAGGATGGGAGGAAGCCTCATTCCTTTCCCAGGGCAAATCCACAGACCCAGGATTCCGGGGAAACACTGCGGTGACGTGGCTGACAGCTGTGACAAAAGCCTAGTCACACTAGTCCCGGAACCACGGGGCCCCGAAAGGCAGAAATCAGAACTGGAAACTCACGGGCATAATCTCTCTTTTGTGAGATAGGAATAGATAAGCTTTAATGCAAACAAACCCTGACTAAGCCAGACTCCTGGTGGGGTCATGATCAGGGTCAATGCAGGCAAAGGGCTAAGCACTGTGATTCCTGTCCACTCAAGCAGCATGTGGCCAGGTGGAGGTCAGCTGGACAGTGGGAAGTGCCCTAGGAAAGGGAAACCCAGACAGAGGGATGCGTGTTCCCCCTCTTTGGTAACTCAGGGCTGTGGGATGAACAGACGCATCAGCCAGAAGGTAGTTGGTCAGTCAGCTAATTGCATTACACACTGTGTGTGGACCCAGTTCTGGGTGCAATGGACATAGCAATGAGCAAACAACCCCCTACCCCATGTGCTCCTCAAGGGCTCACATTCTCTTCAGGAGACAGAGTGAGCCAGAAATGGACAAAGAAATATAAAAACACAAAGCTCAGTTGTCTCAGTTGTGGGGACGGAGAACAAAAATAAACAACAGGTATGGAAGGCTGGAGCTCTACCATCAGAATATTATGAGGGTTGAAGCGGTTTTAGCTTCAACTGGATGCTCTCCCCCAAAATCCGACACACACACACACACACACAGACACACACACACACCCCTCCTGTGTAAGTCTCCTTGTTCGACTTTCACATTTCACATATTTGACTTTGGGAACACACTTTGGGGGTTAATTATATATAAAGGGAAGGGCTGCCTGAAGTATAGAATAGGAACAACCCTACCATATCTGAGTGCTCTCTACCTGCCAGGCAGAGCCTCCAGCCCACAGGTTCACTGCTATTAGCCCCATTGTACAGATAAGGAAATGGAGGTGCAAAAAGGCTGGGTCACACAGCTACTGCTTAAGGTCACACAGCTACTGGGACAAGGGGCCAGGATTTGAACTCTGGTCCCTCTGACTTCAAAACCTGTGCTCTTAATCTTTCAGACATCATCTCCCAAACACCTGCTGTCTGTGTACCGCCTTCCTCTGCAGGCCGCATCTGCCTTCTCATTCGGCACTCTCTGCCAACTCTGGATTACTGCTTACTCAACATATGTTTTGGTAGATACAATCAAGTGTATTTAAGTTTTAAGTGTAAAACTTAAATACACTTGATTTTCTATTTTTTAAAAAAGATTTTATTTATTTATTAACAGAGGGAAAGGGAGGGAGAAAGAAAGGGAGAGAAACGTCAGTGTGTGGTTGCCTCTCACACTCCCCCTACTGGGGACCTGGCCCGAAACACAGGCATGTACCTTGACTGGGAATCGAACCGGTGACCCTTTGATTCACAGGCTGGCACTCAGTCCACTGAGCCACACTAACCATGGCTGATTTTCAATTTGTAACAGAAAATTATATAACCCTAGGTCAGCACTATTTCATCCTCATTTTGTGGGTGAGGTTTAGATGAGCCCCCTTCGAAGGAGGTAAAATACTTCTTCTTTTTTCATTCAAGGTTTATTTTATTATTATTTTTAAATTATATTTTATTGATTATGCTATTATACTTGTCCTGATTTCTCCCCCAGCACCCCTCCACCCAGGCAATCCCCCCACCCTTGTTCATGTCCACAGGTCATACATGTAAGTTCTTTGGCTACTCCCTTTCCTATACTGTACTTTACATCCCCATGGCTATTCTGTAACTACCTATTTGTACTTCTTAATCCCCTCACCTCTCACCCATTCCCCCACACCCACTCTCTCCTCTCTTTATCTTTAACCTTTGGCATTTTAATTACGATGTATCTTGGGGTGAGCCTCTTTGCATCCATCTTGTTTGGGACTCTCTGTACTTCCTGAAATCATATGTCTATTTCCTTCACCAAATTAGGGAAGATTTCTTTCATTATTGTTTTCAAATAGATTTCCAATTTCTTGCTCTTTTTCTCCTCCACCTGGCACCCCTATGATGTAAATGTTGGACCTCTTGAAGTTCTCCCAGAGGCTGCTTATACTATTCTCATTTTTTGGATTCTTTTTTCTTCTTGTTCTGACTGGTTGTTTTTTGTTTCTTTATGTTCCAAATCATTGATTTGATTCTTGGCTTTATCCACTCTATTGTTGTTTTCCTGTAAATTGTTCTTTATCTCAATTAGTGTATTTTTTTTTCTGACTGGATCTTCTTTATGCTGCTGAGGTCCTCACAAATTTCCTTGTGAATCCTTATAAGCAGTCTGATAGATTGCTTACCCCCATTTCGTTTAGCTTTTTCTGGAGTTTTGTTCTGTTCTTTCATTTGGGCCATGTTTCTTTGTCTCATTTTGTCAGCCTCCCTGTGTTTGTTTCTATGTATTAGGTAGAGCTGCTATGACTCCATGTCTTGGTAGTGTGGCCTAATGTAGTGGGTGTCCTGTAGGGTCCAACGGCACAGGGTCCATTGGCATAGTGTAGGGTCCCTATCACTCAAGCTGAGTATTCAAGGTGCACCCTTTGTGTACGCTGAGTACACCCTCCTCTTGTAGTTGAGACTTGGTTGATGTTTGTAGATCAGTGGGAAGGATTTATCCAGGCCAGTCAGCTGTAAGGACTGGTTGTGATCACTGGCCACCAACCTCCCCTCTCCATGGAGAATCAGCTGTCCAAGGGCAGGGTGGTGGTGCTCAGACATGGTCTGTAGCTGTCCGTTGGGTTGGCTGGCTCCTGGGGTTTCCCAGGTAGTGTAGGCCAAGTTCAGCCCCCACCTGTGTTTTGCTCAAGGTCACCCCCCCTCCCTGAGTTATAAAGCAATCTGAGATGGCTGCTACTTGTGCTGGGCTTGGATATTTCCAGGTGAAGCTAAACTGTGAATCTAGGCTGCTAGTTCTGGGCCTGGGGCTCACAAAAGCCAGCTATTTCTTGTTTGAGAGGATTTAGGAAGTTGTGAAGCCTAAACCAAAACCAGTCATTCATATGTAAAAGCAGCTTGGGTGGGCCCATAAATTGGGTGGGGCTGATCTCTGGGGATCTCCAAGGTGGGTCAAACCGTGTTATCCAAGGCGTTGATGGAATCTTAGATATGGCACTAGTCTGCGGGCTGTATTGGGGGAGGGCAGAGGAAAGAGACAATGGCCTCTGCTTGCCTTGCCTCAGCCTCCCCCTGCATACTACTGGGGCCCCTCAGGCTGCCTCCTCGGTGATGCAGGCCAGAGGGAGTGAGTCTGAGTAGGTGAGTCCCTGAGTGAGTTCTTTAAGAGGAACTGCTTGGGGCTCCAAAAGTTTCTTCCATGGATTTAATCCCCATTGGTTTTTGAAGCTAGAAGTTGTGGGGACTTATCTTCCTGGGAGGCATAGGTATGGGGCTGGGACTCCTTGCTCCCAAGATATCTCTTCCCAGTTTTTATCCACTGATTGTGGATGTGGAACCAGCCTGTTCTGCATCTGCACCCCTCCTACAAATCTGTGTGGATGTGGTTTCTTTAATTCCATAGTTGTCAGACTTCCATTCAACTTGATTTCTGTCAGTTCTAAGAGATGGTCATTCTATATTTTAGTAGTAATATCTATTTTATTCTTATTTGAGAAAGAGAGGAGAAGGGAGAGCCAGAGCCTACAAACTGAGCATGTGCCTTGACCGGGAATTGAACCAGCGACATTGCAGTTATGGGACACCGCTCCAACGAAGCCATGCTGGCCAGGCCTAAATACTTTTTCTAGAGTCATAGTGAAAACAAACAGAAATGTGCTGTTGGGCTCGAGCCCTGCAGCCCGCTCGAGGCCCCTGGAGACCATAGCCCATGTTTGGAGAGTTGCCGAAGACACAGTAGCATCCTGCTGAGCCTTTCATATCGGAAGGATTGAGAAAGAGTAGGAAGGCCAATTGTTTTCTCCCACCGAGGAAAACTCTGCACCAAGCTACCTATCACGCATCAAGAAATGCCTCAGAGCCCTTTCTGAGTGTGTGAGCCAGATTACAAATCTCTTACCTTGTGGGCAGCTGTGTCCTCTGGCGGTGGAGACTCTGAAACACGAATGAAGTGTGTTCTCAAAACTCTTTGCACCTTTTCCAGACTTGCAACCTTCCTGGACTGCAAAGGTCTTGCTTTTCACTTATATGGACCCACCAGGGACTGGGAGGGGAGGACGGGGACCCAGCGGGCAACTTCCTTGAAGTCACCCATATTGCATTAAGTTCCTGTGCTAACATTTACTCACTTAGTCACCCAGTCCTCTGGAAGAGGAGAAAGAGGTAATTAGTGGGTAAACAAGGAGACCTATGTGGAGGTGGGAGCATTGTGGGAACTCATTTCTATGTATTCCTTCACATTGGATAGGGACATTCAGGACACCTCTCTTCCCCCTGTGTCCACAACCCCCAATCCCCCCACCCCGCCCCATTCTGTTCTGCTTCTCTGCACTTTCAGAGTCTGCTGCTCTTAAGAGAGGAGGTCGTTCTAGGGTCTCTTTCCACAGATGGCTTGATTTCTGGCCTGTTTCCACTCATTCCCCAACTCCATCTCTCACCTCCTGAGTGTCCCCACAAATGGAGTCTCTGGTCTCCCTCATCTTCACCCCCGCTACCTGGCCTCACCTCAGACCTCACCAGTTGTTGACTGGGGCAGCTGCCATAGCCTCCCCTCCGGCCCCCTTGAGTCTGGCCTGATCCCTTTAAATTTCCTCTCCATACTGTAGTCAGAGCCATCTTCCCTCCCCACAATCCTTTCTTATGAAAGTTTTCGGACACAGAACTGTCTACTCACCACCTAAATTCTGCCCATCCAACTTACTGGTGTGATGTATTTCAGCCTAAGTTGCCGAGGTCAGTACCCTTCCCGCTAAGTTCTTCAGCTCAAGTATCATTACCTAGAGTTCAACATTTGCTTGCAATTGGGCTTTCAGCTCAGAGGAGGCCAAGGTGCACCTTTCTCTGGTCTGAGTTCATCTAATACCAGCTGCCTCCTCCATGACACCCAAGTTGAACCCAACAAAATCAAAATCATGTGCTGGTAGGGAATTGAGTGCCACGTCTGTCCTGGCCCTCAAGATCTGTCTCCAGCCCTGGCTGGTGTGGCTCAATGGATTGAGCATGGGCCTACAATCCAAAGCATTGCTGGTTCAATTTTCAGTCAGGGCACATGCCTGGGTTGTGGGCCATGACTCCAGTAGGAGGTGCATGAGAGGCAACCACACACTGATGTTTCTCTCCCTCTCTTTCTCCTTCCCTTCCCTCTTTCTAAAAATAAATAAGTAAAATCTTTTTTTAAAAATAAAAGATCTGTCTCCAAAAAAAGTTGATGATGACATTGTTCAGACAACTGGGGACTGGAGGGCTCTGGGGATTACAGTGGAAGTGACTATTCAGAACAGACAGGCCGAGACTGATGAGTACCTTCTGCCTCTGTCCTTATTCTCCCAGCCCTCACGGAGCCACGCAAAGACCAAAAGAAGCAGAAAAACATTAAGCACAGTGGGAATATCACTTTCGATAAGACTGTCAACATTGCCTGACAGATGCAGCTTCGATCTTTAGCCAGAGAACTCTCTGGAACCATTAAAGTGATCCTGAGGACTGTCCAGCCTGTGGGCTGCAATGGAAAACATTTTAATCAACATACAATGAAAAGCACTGATCTTAAGTGACCTTTGGCTGAGATTTGACAAATGCATACATCTGTGTAAGCCAACCCCCTATTAAGCTAACAGAAATTCATCATCACCCCAAAAAGTTTCCTTATGCCCCTTTCCAGTCCATTTCCTCTGGACCCTCCACAAAGGAAGTAGGTTCTGATTTTTTTCTTAACCACCAAAAATTGGTTCTGTTTTTGATCTTCATGTAAATGCAACATACAGGATATACTCTATTGTGTCTGGCTTCTTTCACTCAGCCTAACGTTTTTGGTATTTATCCACGTGGTCGCAGCTGTTGGTAGGTCCTCCCTTTACACGGATGCACAGTGTCCCATTGTATGAGTCCATCACAGGGTGCGCATTCATCTTCTTCCTGTTGATGGACACCTGAGTTTCCATTTGGGATTATTATGAATACAGTTTCTATCGAACATTTCAAGACAAATCTTTTTGTGAATAAGTGTTTTCATTTTTCTGATTTGGAATTGCTGGGTTACAGGGGAGGGGTTTGATTACTTTACAAGAAGCTATCAGAACGTTTCCCAAAGTGGCTGTACCATTTAACACTTCTGCCTGCAGCGTGCAAGAGTTCTGGTTGCTCCACTCACGCACCAACATGTGGTGCGCTTGGTCTTTTTAACTTTAGCCCTTCTGCTGGGAGTGTCAGGGGTGTCTTTTTATGAAGTATGTCCTTGGTGCTGATGGCTCAGGAGAAAGTCCAGCTCTGAGCCTTAGCTCTGGGCACCCCCCAGGTCCAGCCCTTCTCTGCCCAGCCTTGCCTTCTCCATCTCCCATTTAGTTTTCTAACTCTATTGACCTGAGTTTGCTTTTTTGTTTTTATTTTGTGTGTAACGGGTCCATTAATTTTTCTCTGCTTTTACGTGGGCTGGTTTTTCAGCCTGGAATGTGATCCTACCCTCACTCATCTGATATGATATCCCAATTGTCTTTTTAGGCTCATCTGAGATGTTACCTTCCTCAGGAAGCCTTCCTGGACCTGTCACTCAGAGGAAGTCACTCCCCCCTTAGTGCCATGAGGGTACTTTCTAGCTACTTCTCCTGAAGCTCTGATGACCCTGTTCTGTAACTGTCCCACCCTCTACCAGGGGTGTCCAATCTGTGACCCATAGGCCACGTGTGGCCCAACACAAAATCATCAAATTTACTTACAATCTTTTCTTTTGCTCATCAGTTTTCATTAGTGTTTGTGTATTTAATGTGTAGCCCAAGATAGCTCTTCTTCCAGTGTGGTCCAGAGACACCAAAAGCTTGGACACCCCTGCCAGGTCTAGACTGTGAACACTGCAAGGAAGACACCTGTCTGATTCACCCCGTGTCCTCAGCACACAGCACAGGCTCTACACATAGTAGGAGCAGAATTGACAGCGGCAGCAGCGGCCATAGGAGTAGCCACCAACATCTGTTACGCGCTCCCCTGGGCTGGGCCCGTGAGAAGCACAGCGGCTCCCTCCTTTAGTGTTCACCGCAACCCCACGAGGCAGGGCTATTCTGCCCCGTGACAGGTGAGGCAAACGAAGCTCAGAGCGGCGAAGAGGTCTGTTCCGGGAAACAGCCAGGACTTGTCAAAGCTGGTGTGTGTCTGGGCATCGTCCCACCATTCAGGCATCTGTTCAGATGTCCCCTCCTTGGAGGGGTTGTCTTACATTTTCTCCCTGTCCTCAGCTTTACAATCTCTCTGCATTACATGCCCCACTTTTTGGCTCTCTGAGCTGCCGTCACAGCCAGCAATGACCTTTCTACTTTTTCGTTGATGTGCTCCTCATCTGCACCCCACTCCCAACAGTGAGCTCGTGAGAACTGCAACTCTGTCCACTACGTTGCCCCAGCTTGCCTCCACACAGTGGGGCACACAGTAGGGGCACAATAAGTGCTGGCTGAAAGTGCAGCAATGGACACCAGTAGTTGCACTTTTTTTTTTTTTTTAAGTTTAAGAAGACAGGCATAAAAATGAAACATGAATACTCAATGATTTGTGCATTTTATTTCATACAAATTTTCCTTAAAGAACATAATCAAATGTTGAACTCTGGTTGATGAAATGCATCCTGAAGTGTTTAAAGGTAAAGTGAACTACTATCTGTAATTTACTTTGAAAGGCATCAAAAAATAAGTTGGTTGGATGGATGGAAGGCTGGATAGACAGGCAGATTACACGATAGGGCAAGCATAGCACACTGTTAATTACAGAATCTAGGTAGGTAGTAGATGTGTGGCTGCTTGTAAAGAAGTTATTTCAAATTTCCTGTATGTATAAACATCTTTGTAATAAAACATTGGGGGAGAAGTCACACATGTACAGGACAAAACTCCATCAGTACAGAAGGAGGGTGAGTGAGCGGACATACAGCCTGCTCATCCCCGATCCACTCTGCTCCCAGGGGTTTTAATCGCCGTAAACACTTCCTCGGCTGCTCTTCCACAAACGGCTGCTTCTGCAATAACCGTCCAACAGCGCTGCGTGCTGCACCTTGTTCCCCCATCCCACATGAGCGTGTCTTGGAGATTTTTCCACGTCAGCGCATATAGTTTCAGTATCTCGTTTCACAGGCTGTGTCCTGCCACGACTCTTCCCCTGGTCTCCAGGAATGGGCATCTCGCTCACGTGAGTTCGCTCCCCCGTCAGGGCCCTGGTGGTGCCTCCCGGCTATTTCTGTAGCAGCTCTGACCACTCTGTTATGAAAGGGAGCATGAGAACACACCACAGAGTGTTTTACCTTGAGGCGCGGGGGCTGGCCTCTTGCCCCTCGGAAAGTTAGTCATTGGCTGTGGACTAAGAGGGGGTGGGGGGCGGTGGGAGACTCCTGTCAGCTGAAGGCAATTCCCTAGAGAAGCGGGAGGCTGTGAGTTGTTGGTGGTGAACACTGACAGCTCCTGGGGTTAGTGCCCAGTAGGGAGGATCTGGCTGGGGCCATGCCGGTGTCCACAGTGCACTTCTTGCATTGCTGGAATCTACTTGCTTTTCCCAGTAAGTTCACTCTATCCAGGCCCAGCTGCTCCAGGACTCCGGTTGGCCATGGTTGTGGACTGAATTACATCCCCCAAAACTGATATGCTGAAGTCCTAACCCCCAGGACCTGAGAATGTGCCTGTGTTATTGGGAGACGGGGCCTTTAAACAGGCGATTGCATTCAAAAGGGGCTGTTAGAGTGGGACTGATCCAGTCTGGCTGGGACCCTTATGAGGAGAGGTGATTAGGGTGACACCCAGAGAGGCATCGGGGGCGTGCATGCCTGAGGGGCGGTCGTGTGAACAAGCGGTAAGAAGGCGGCCGTCCACCAGCCAAGGAGAGAGGCCTCAGAGGAAACTGATCCTAATGGCGCCTTGATCTTAGACTTCCAGGCTCCAGAACCGAGAGAAAATAGATTTCTGTTGCTTAAGCCATCGAGTCTATAGCATTTCATGATGGCAGCCCTAGCAAACTGACAGAATCATGATTTATGAGAAACTTACAATGCTAACTAGAGTCCCCGTTGAGTCACGAGGCCTTAACTGCTGCTCGTGATCTTCATCCTCTACTCTCCATTCTGTTTGTCCTACTTCTCAGCCCCTCTGCTGGCCCAAGTGGCTGGTTGCTCACCTGAATGGGTGGAACTCATTGTTGGTCCCTGGTGCTGACGGGCCGTACACTGAGTGATATTGATTGTGACAGCCTTGGTGTCCCCAATCTTTAAACCTTGCTTCTTCTAGGTCCCTGACTAAACTATTAAGTCATTTGCGTCAGCCTATGACACTATAAATATCTGTCCACTTCTCTCTTTTCTCAAAGTGGATGACCAAGTACGCAGCCTGCAGCTTTGCACACTGGGAGGATTCCCTCTCCTTCCTGCCTTTCTGAGTCACTCCGAGTGGGGCTGTAGTGGAACAGCATCCATTTTGAGCTTATGCCAACATACTGAGCTGACCCACCCATGAACAGAGCTCAGGGCTTTTCCCTCCTCCATCAGCTGGTCATGACGAATGCCTCACGGGTGTGAACTGAGATAGAGGTGTCTGTGCAACACTGGGAGGTGCCATGGGTGCCATGGGTGGTCCCGGCCACCTATTCGTGCTCACTTATGCCCACTGGACCTTCTTGAGCCCAAATTAGATGTACCACTTCTACCTGATGATGGATTGTTGTCAGTCCTCCCTGACCTCTGACTGGGTGAATAACAGTGCCTAGTGCATGATGGGAAGTTCTGGCCACATAGTCACTCGAGTGTGGCCTATGGCTGTGTGCCTCTTCTCTATCAGAGCCCAGGAACACGTCCAGACCTATTTTTCTAATAGTGTACAGTTCTCTGCTGAAGATTGCATGACCTCGCTCCAGAACTTTAGTGGTCTTCTCTGTGACTCACTTATTGGAATTTGTCAGAAAATCTACAATGGCATCTTCATCTAGCACAGGTACTTCCGGTACCACGAAGTCTGCCGATCACATGGCTCAAGTGGCAGTGCTGCTCGGACTTCAGGCTGGAGCTGCTGCACAGCCATTTCCTGCTCTGCCCTCCCTCCCACTCCTTAAAACTAGCGAAGAGATGCTGGATAAATACTCCCCTCTGGGTGGGGAGGGATGGAGTACAGGGTGAGAGTTATAAATGCAAATGCTTGCAGAGCAAGGTTACCAGAAAAAACATAGGAAGCTCATTTAAATTTGAATTTTAGATAAAAGATGAACAATTTTTTTTTAGTTTTAGTACGTGCCTTGCAATATTTGGGAATACTTACATTAAAAATTATTCATTGTTTATCTGAAATTCAGACTTAACTGGGTGTCTTAAGATTTATTGGTAAATCTGGCAACCCCATTTTAGGGGCGGAGCATTTAATAACATAAGATGACCTGACGTGATGAGAGTGGGGAAAATGGTGAAAGCATTTATAATCAGCACCCAACTGGAAAATAATCAGCATTTAAAGTAATTTAAAGTAAAAACGAAAAACTATGTGTTGGATTTAGCTGGATGCTCGTGAATTTGCAACCCCTGGCAAAAAGCTTGTGCTCTAGTTTGACTTCCAGAATTTGAATCCTGGATCCACTGCTCACAAATTGTATGACCTTGAGCCTTAGCATCCTCATGTTTATGAGTATTAAATAAAATCCTGCATTTAAAGGACTGAGCAAGGTGCTGGTCCCATCATTAATGCTAAATAAATGTTAATCTTCAAGCTGATTGCTGGGTTGCTATGCACTAGCTCCCTCTAGTGGTCATAGGGCATATATGCGAGCGCTGGTGCAAGGCTAGGATCCTGAAGGTCTTCTTGGCTTCAGGTATCTGGTAGCCAGGCTTGTCAGGCACTCACTGGAGGACCAGTCTGTAAGCTCCCTACATTCCAATCATTCACATACTACCTTTACAATTTATACCACATACCAGCCACGTAAACTATTTACTGATTATCATTTATTCTCTTTTAAACTGTGTCACTATCTTTAAAGAAATCCATTATAACAGGAAATGTTACAATTTTCAGTTAAAAGCTCACCATTAACTTTCAGAAACAGAAGTTAACCACAAGCAGATACAAGTGAAACAGAAAAGTGTTCAGTTTTCCAGAATATTGTGGTGAGAAGAATAATTGGAGGATCTCCCTGCCTTGCCCCCGATGATGAAATGAGGCTCAAATAATTTGCTTCAGAAATTGTTCCAGGAAATAGTTGGCATGAATGGTGATAACAGCTATGTTTCCTGAAACCTCACTACGTGCCAGGCACTGTGATAAGCCCATGTTTTACATGCATTAGCTGATTTAATCTCCACAAACTCCCTCTGGGATGGGGGTTTTTGCAGACAAGGAGATGGGTTCAGAGTGTCTGGCCAAGGGAATGTGAAGGGAGTGATGTATGCATGCTACTTTTCAACCCAGCTCTTAGTAATGTCCTGCCCATTTGCCAGTCCTCACTGCACTGTCTTGGTGACCATGGAGGTCATGCATTTCAGATGGTGTAGCTCCAAAATTGAGCATGGAGTAAATGTGTGAGTCAAGAATACAGCTTTATAGTGTTAGGCCACTGGGGTTTCAGGGCTCTTTTGTTACTGCAGCACAGACTTGCTCTGTTCTGACTAATACCGTGGCAATTTATATTCCATTTTTTTAAAAAAGTGAGCAAATTCTGAGACAGTACTATTGAAGAAGGAAACAGGTGGTAGAGAAACAGTTGAGGTGTGATGATGAAGATTTAGGAATGAAGAAGGAGTCTGAGAGACAGTATACCCAGACCGTTGTGAGTAAAGAGGGTTTGGGAGGCACAAGAGAGGTAAAACAAATCAAGTTGTTAAAGTTTGAAATTAATGATCAAGCAGAGACATGAAGCATGTCGTAAGGGCAAGAATTCAAGCACATTTCCTCCTTTCCACTGGCTGACATTTGAGACAGGTGTGGCTCTGAATGGCTAGTCATTGTGGCTCTGAATAGCTAATCATTGTGAATGACTTGCCTTCCTCCTTTCCTTTGGAGAGCACCCCTGCTAGGTAGGACCCTAGGCTTGATGGGGTCAGTGCCTGCCCTATCATGGTCCAGAAGGTTCATGGTTGTGGTGAGAACCACAGTCTTCACTCCCCCAGTGGCTCAACTCCAACTCACTGAAAAATTTTGATACTCACCCTGTGTGTTCATTGGAGTCTTTAGTGGCCTCTGTAGAATATGACAGCAAATGCCACTGGATGAGGCAAGATCACAGAGCCCAGGATGATTGATATATTTATTGATTATATACCTCCCAGATTGTTGGAAGTCTTTGGTTAATTGCAAGAGTTCTAAAAAAGTTGGTTCTTACAATTTATTTTTTTGCCATTTTTCTCATTGCTTTTATGCAGGAGAGAATGGTCTTTAATCTACCATTTTCACCGACATATTTTTAGAGAGTTTTAAAAAATGTTAAAGTGTCACTATATAAAAGTCATAAATGTGTTCTGATTTACCTGCCATCTCTCTGACTGTTTTGTATCAGGGATCTTAGACTAGTTACTTAGGAACTGAAGTTGTTATGGGAGGGGAAAGAGCCATCTGTGAGCTACAGGAAGAAATCCTGAGGAGCAGTGGGAAACTGGTCTAGAGATGGGTAGTGGGTGTGTGTCCAGGTCCGAATGCATTTTGGTGCCATGATCAGGGGGCAGCAGGAGCAATTCTGATGGTCCCAGGTATGTGTCCCTGTTCTTATCCACCTTGATTCTTGGAGCCTCAGCTAAGGAGGACTCTCAGTCTTGACCTAATGCTTGCCCGCAAAGGACATGAAGGTAGCTAATGCCTGGATCCTCCCTCATCCCAGTCAGGTGCTGATGGCTGGTTTCCATTCAGGAATGTCCTCCGCACTTCAGGTCACTAACTGGACAGACATTTACAATGGTCATGCAACTGTTTATGGAATTTAACTACTGATCCTGAGCGCAGAGATCTCCTACTTCTGTGAGTGTGGAAGATGCTTCCTCTCTTATGTCCTCAGCAGGAGACACATGCAGGTTTCCTACAACTAACCTTCTTGCAGTTCTGAACTCTGCGACTGTCCTCCCATGATGCCCTGTTGGCTGGTGGCAATAGTGTCTGCAGACAGTGGTGGGTCTGGACATGATGACAGATGTTTGGCAGGGGTTGAGAAACATCATCCTGAACCTGCTCATTTTCACAAGGTCAGTGGGGTCTCCTAAAGAGCAAGGGACAAGATTTTCTGTGAAGTCCGAGGAGTTTCAGTCCTTGGTTTATCTTTTTGTCATTTTGTGGCTGTGTGCAAGTTGTTCGCATATACCCCACAGCTCAGTGCTTTCATGTGTGGAGTGACAGGGTTGGGCTTGTCCTATAAGGACCTCAAATAATGACAACATATCAATTTTTTATTTTGAAGGGACAATCTTCACCATTTTGGTTAGCCTTTTCTTCCTTCTTGCATTCAGTTTTTTCATAAATCTTACCTGTGTTAACAGTCTCAGTATCCTTGGCCCCTTCTTCTTAGTTCCTTTGAATCCGTCTTCTTCCTCCCAAACTTTGACTCTCACCCAAGGCATCAATAATCTTTTCAGATGCAATGCCAATGACTCTTCTCTGTCCCTACTTTTCTCAAGCCTTTCAGCAATGAACACTTTGGCCCAGTTGGTCCTTCCTCCTACACTTCCTTTTTGTCATCTTTACCATCCTCTTGCTGCGAGAACAGAAAAGAGGCCAGTATGACTGGTTGCAAGTAAGAGAAGAGGAGTTTAGAAGCCTTGTGCATCCTCAGCTCCTAGGACTCTCTCTGGGGGTCTCCCAGGTGCTTCTGTGCAGTGTGGCCACAGCTACAGCCATAATCTTCCTGCTGGAATCAACTTATCCTCCCATGTTCCCAGTTACCTTTGGGCTCCCCAACCTGAGACATGGACAGGAGCCTCACCAGCTCCCTCACCCACACCTGTCCAGGTCCACCCCCTGAACATCTCTCAAACTGCCATTTTTACTTCTTGTGTGGTAACCTTGTGTGTCACCATCATCTCTGCCTGGGGTGTCACATCTACCCCTAACATCCTGTCCACCTGTTCTAAGGGTCCCAGAACAGTCACTCTGAAATTCACACTCATCTGAACATCTCCTAGTCCTGCTAAAGACCATTATGATCTCGGATGTAAGGTCCAAACTCTGTTCTGTGGCTCCAACCACCCAGACCAGGATGCTTTCCAACCAATGTGCACTTAAGTGGTGCTGAATAATGACAAGGTCCAGTGTGCAGACAAGAGCAATTTTATTTGGTGAGGAACTATGGAATGTAACACATGCCTGGTGGGAAAGGAGGGGAAGCAGTTTCCTTGGCGAGAAGACTGCTGTTGGCCCCAAACAGTGGTTGTGTCATTGTTCAGGACATGGGCAGCATTCTGTGAATCCTTGGAAGCTGGGCAGAGAATGGATTGAGCAGCAAGAAGTGGTTCTGTTGCAAGAAGACCTCAATCAGAATGGGGACTGGAGGCCACTGACTCTTGTTTGTACTGGCCCATCATCAAACCCTCCAGAGAGAGGGCAGGAGGCTGAGACCCTAGGGCTAAGGGTCTTGTTTCAGTTACAAAGGGAACCCAGGCCTTGGGTCAGGGGGACCCTTGTGTGTGAGTTTGACTGGTGTGTATCTGTATCCTTGGACACTTGTGTGCGGTGAATTTGCATGTGTGAGCACAAGTGTAAGTGTGCTGGTGTGAGAGTGTCTCTGGATGTCTGTCCGAGTGACCATGTGTTTGGGTATGTATGTGCGTGCATGCATGACCATGTGTATTTCTGTTTGTGACTGTGTTGCGCGGCTGCCTGTGTTCTCAATCACTGTCAGAATTTCTGTGGACTTTTCTGGGCACATCTGTACTTGTCACTATGGCATTTGTCTCTCTTTTTGGATATTCCTGTCACAAGCTCTCTGCTGCCCTCGACCAGGGGAAGAACAGTAGCCCCCAAAGTCCTGGGGAGTTGGGAACAGCACTTACTAGCTCAGGAGAGGTCAGGTCCCTTCCTGGAAGGTTTAGATGTTGATGATAATATCCTTCTGAGGAGTCAGTTCGTCTGGAAAATGGAAAAACCACCACTGCAGACCGGAGTCATGGTCTCAGTATGAAGGTGTCTGGGATATCCCGCATTCCTCCCAAGGCGTGGGGCCAGGGAACGGCAACTCTGGAGGTCCGACCAAGCTCAGGCAGGGCTTGGCAGGGGCAATGCCTTTCTACCAACCAGCCCAGCTCTCCTCAGTGTCAGGGTTGATGGGGGGAACAGGGTCTATACCTCAACACTATCTGGATAAATCAAGGCAAAAAGAAATCCAAAAGGGAGAGAGTTGAGGCTGGAGGGGTCTATCTGACCCATGGTGTGCAAGGACAGAGCTCTTTGGGGCAAGCACTGCTCCTGCAGAGGGGGAGAGAGGGCTTGGAAGCAGGTACTTACCGACAATGTTTTGCACTAAGGAGACATCTAAATTTCTGAGAAGTCCATTGACTGTAGAGCACACCTGAATCAGGGGCAGAGAGTGGAGTTAGACAAAGTGGTACTTGGAGGGAGACCCTGGGAGCAACATCATTTTAGAATGGATTCTTCAGGGGAGTTTTCTACTGTTTCTTTGTGTCTGAGAATATTTGTTTCTAAGCATTCCCACAGATAAATGCTCACACTTCCATTGGGCAGAAGGAGAAACTGAAGGCATGTATGTGAAGCGCCCAATCACACAGTGAGCCAGTGTTCACTCTGTGACATGACATCTGTTTCTAATAAGGTGGACTGCTTTGGGGGTATGCATTTCTGGTCAGAGGAGGCACCCAAGCAAAGGCTGGAAGCGTGCTTCTCTGCAGCTGGAGTTGGGGTGGACTGAGGGCTTCTCTGGGTAGGGCCAGTCCATTTCAGCTGTAGTATGGGACACGCTCAGAGCCTGGCCCAGAGCAAGAACCAATTAGTATGTTGAAGGATGGAAAGAAGAAATGTGGAAAGATGGATCAATAGACAGATAGATATGGATGGAATTTACTTATCAAACTGAAAGCTCAGAATAGCTCATCCCAGGGGGATCTCTTAGCCTGAGAAGCTCTAAGATACAAGGGCTAGGAGCCCTCACTTTAACTCACTTACCTCACCCAGCAGCAGCTTAGGAACGGTTTTACTCAAGGTATTGGTGAGGCTATTAATAAGGCGTTGAGTGAGGAGGGTTTGAGGTCTGAAAGAGAAAAGCCATGGGCAGTGCAGAGGCCTGGTGTTGGTATGAAGAAGGCTTCAGAGGGGCCAGAGCAGCCAGAGGGGCCCCTGGGCCTATCATAGTCTCAGCATTGAGCAACTGAAACTGGCCTTGTTCACACTCTCATGAAGGCAAGCACCAAAGTGCCTATCCAAAGGCAGTCATAGCCTACACAGCAATGCACACAGTGGGACATGTAGAATAAACACATAGTTCCAGTACACAATAGGTATTCAATGAAATTTTGCAGAACCCATAAATGGACGAGCAGTGCTTAGTGTATAGTAGTCATGAGGATTCAACGAGATGATACATATGAACACAATATATGCATTCAGGAAATGTTAGCCATGATGGGGACGAATCCTGCATATTGTGCATGACCAGTCTTGTGACAGGTAACTGAAATAAGTAGCCCAGAGAGGCTCCATAGCTCTTTTACCCCTTACTAAGACAAAGCACATTCACACCTATTATGTAAGTGGGGTTATCAATCAATAACCCCAGCGCAGTTGCATATTACAGTTTGGGGAAGTGCTGTCCAAGTTCATGCAGGAAGCCCTCTACCTCTCTGCATGCCCTCTGGTAGATGGGGCTTGAATTCAGACTTCTTGTTCACTGATCCAGCATAAAATTGGTCAGCCCAGCTTAAGAAGGGATAAATCATCATCCATCCATCCATCCATCCATCCATCCATCCATCTTCCCTCTTGCCCATCCATCTTCCCATCTGTTCGTCCTCCCACCCTTCCATCCTCCCACTCATCCAGTCTTCCACTCTTTTATCTTTCCAATGATCTATCCATCATCCCATTCTGTTGTCTCTGGAAAGGTGAAGCCAACCTTCTGACCTTACCCATCAAGCAGGGTGATTTCCAGATTGGCAGGGGCTTGAGAGCAGTCGCCAAGGACCAAGTGGACCCCATTCTTATCTTTCTCAGGAAAGGTTTCCACAGTGGCATTTAGCTTCACAGACAGCTTTAACAGGTGTAGTTTGACTATGGGCCTGCAGAGGAGATAGTGGCCCCACCACATTCCAAGAAGAGGAGGTTTTTTCCTTGCCAGGAATGCCAGTCTCACCTCACTCCATCTTGCCCGTAGATGTACACATCTCATTTCCCAGTAGGGGAAGCCAAGACTTGAAGAGGTCAAGTGAGTTTCCCAAGTGACTCCAGGTCACTGAACATAGCAGCAAATAAACTGAACTTGGAAGCTCATGTCTGTTAGGTTCAAATGCCCCCTTTTTGGCTGGACTCATGGTCATCAGGGTCTCCTTTGGTGAGCCACTCTCCCACCTTCCCTTGGGGCCACTCACAGTTTCAAATTGAGGTCGAAGCTCAGAGGAATGTTGAGGTAGAAGCGCCGGCCATCTTTGCTTGGCACAAGGCCAATTTCCAGTAGTTTGGGTTTAGTGATCTCTATACTGCCCAGGAGATGAAGGGAAAAACGTTAGCTTTTCTAGCCCCAAACCTATAAACCACATTTAACCCAATCTCACCTATTCCAGAAGTAGAGCTACTCATGAGGTAGGATGGGGGAGATAGGAGGGGAGTCTTGCAGCAAAAACCACCTGGGTTCTGAGTTGCATCAGTTTTCCCCAACCTCTGCACCAGGCCATATCCTGACATACCCATGACCCTCTCTTCAACTTGGGTCTGCAAGGTGTTCCAGGATAGAGACTGAATTGTATTTACATTCTGTCTGGATTGTGTTTGCATTCTCTATGCTAGTTCAGAACCTTACAAAGAAAGAGGCTACTCCATATTGGTTGACTTTATGGATTGATAAGCAGGTGAGTAGATGAATATGTGAGTGGATGCATGGAAGAGTAAGTGTTTAGATGGAAGGAAGGATGGACAAATGAATGGATGGATGGGTAAATGGGTGAGTAGATGATGTATGGGCAAGTGGAGTAAGTCTTCAACAAACACATATGGGTAGAAATTACTCATGACTTTCAATGGCAGGCTAATCAACAATGTTTGTCATGGAGATAGAGAAGCAGGAAGTCAGGGAGAATGGAAGTAAACCTCTTCTCTGAGCCAGCCATTGTGGCAGGTGATTACATCTTTTCTAGTTCTCCTAACATTTTTTCTCTGTGGGTGCCATAATCTTTATTTTATAGATAGAGAAAATGAGTGATACTGAGAAACCCAAAGGAGACTTGAGTGCCTGGTCTCAGGTCACCCAGCAAGGACTTGGCACATTTGGAAACCAAACTCAGGACTATGTCTATTTTCAAGTCAGGGGCAAGCACCTCAGTGGGTAGGAATCTTGGCTTTGATCCAACCCTACCAAGGACCCAGGCTTTGCCAGCTCCCTGCATGAAGCTTCCCATTATTCCTTCTTGCTTAGTGAGCTCACAGACGTCTCATGGGAAACACCATATTAGATCATTCTATGGACATCACTTTGACAATGTAATTGAGGAGACTGGTTCACACTTTCTTGCTTACATCAAAGTTCTCCTGTGTTCTAAGGGATTCTACAGGTGAGAACAAAATCACTACTGTGTAGTGGAAAAACCTTGACTTTGGAATTACGTAAATTAGAATTAGATCCCTCCCTCTGCATCACTCTAGTTGTGTGAGCACAGGCACATTTCTGTGCTTCAGTTTCTCCATCTGCAAGTGGGCATTATTAAATTGACCTCAGAGGGTTGTCGTGAGGCTTACAGATGATACTGAGGACTCAGGATATGCTTTAGGGCTGAGGACAATTGCTGGCTCAAGAGGACTGGTGTTCCCTGCCAGACTGCGAGAAAGGCCTCAGACTGAGTGCTGGGCTCATGTTCAGACCACCCTTCTTCCTCCTTTAGGCTCCTGCCTAGGGCAAACAGATCTCCAGTGGGTGGCCTCTGGTGGGGACCAAGGCCTTGCTTTAGGGCTACTCACCCAGTGAGGCTATTCAGAGGATTGATCACTTGCTGAAGCAGCTTGCCAACCAGGCCATCAGAAGTATCTCCATCAGTTTTCAGGATGTCCACGAGCGGAAGGTTTTTGACAGTTTCCAACAGACCCCCAGAGAGCAGGCCATTGCTGAGAGCTGGAGATGGGTACAGGGGTTCTCAGGGGTCAGAGCTGACAATTTCAGATCCTCAGCCCCCTTCCTCTGTTCATCCCTGCCCCCTTCCCACATTGGATAGTGGGGAAGACACCACACACACACACACACACACACACACACACACACACACACACACCCCCCTCTGAAGGAGATTGTCAGAGATTCTCACTTACCACCTGTCAATTCTCCAGCAATATCTGTGGGACTTGGAGTTAGGTCCAAGGGTGAGGACAGGGCCAGCAGCCCACAGAAGACAATGAGGCCCCTGATTTGAAACATCTTCTCTCCTTGGTGCCTGTGGACAGGATGACAGGCCCAATGTGACACGGATAGCAGAAAGAAACTCATCCACCACCTGTCCCTGGCCCCTGGAACACCAGTGAGAGAATAGCAATAGCTAACCCTACTGAGCATTTCTGCTGGGCCAGGCATCAGGCTGAGCTCTCCACACTGGGTAACTGATTTCATCTTAACCATACCCTAAGGTGTGGCACTAATTGTCTGCATTGCTCAGGTGAGGAAATGGGGGTCTACTGAGTTTAGGTAGCTTCCTTCAAGATCACAAGTACACATGAGGACGGGATTTGAAGCCAGACCCAGAGGCTTCCATCTCAATTAAGTGACCATCAGATTTACTCTCTAATTTGGCTTATTCACGGTTTGGATCATTGCCCCTAGTGCCTGCTCTTTAGACAAAGCAAATGAAAAACTTAAACATGCTAGTGGCTGAGGAACTGACTGCTGAGGAACTGAACTGCTTTGTCACCATCCCTGTTCAGTCGTTTGGTCCAGGCCCAGCCTATGCATGTCACACTATCAGAGGTCACGTAGTTGTAGCCACCATCTCATCCAAACCAGTGTTGGGGAAATGCTGGGCTGTTCAAAGTTTTCATTTCACAAGGAGAATCAGGGGACCAGAAAAAGGTAGTGATAGTCTCAAGGTCACACAGCAAACTGATGGCAGAGCTCTGGTTGGATGTAGGTCTCTGAACTTGTCCCCACCCCACATGCAAACATACAACACACACACATATGCACACATACTCTTTTCTATGCCTTTCTCTTCTCCCTCAAAGTTGACCTAGATGAACTTCTGGGGAACCCCTTACATATGGCTGCCTTTTGCACCAGTCTCCTGCAAGGTATCACCAACCTCTCACAGGCTTATTTGGCAGCTGGGAGGGGTGTCCAAAGCTGGAGCTGATACCTATATTTTGGAGATGCCTGGCTATTTGGGGCAATACTCCATCCACTGGCCTATTTGGCCAAAACTCCATCATTGCTGTGGCCGACTGAAATTGAAAGGGCTTTTTGGTCCAGAGGCCAGTTGTGGCCTCCCTAGAGCTTGGGCCTCTGAATCTCTTTTGGGAAACAGACCTTTTAGGAATCTGCTAGAAGTTAAGGACCCTAGTCTCAGAAAAATGCATCAAAATGTATAAAACTGGGAAGATTTTAGGAAGTTTTTGGATGGTGATCTGAATTCACAAAGGCAACCTCAGGTTGAAACTCGTGCTGTAGAGACTTTGACTTAGGGTATGAAGAGCATGCCCACAAGAGAATTTCAGCAGTCACACCTGCAGCCACAAATTCCTTTTTCTACATTTTCTACATTTCTGCATTCACATCTTTCTGTATTGACATTACTGGTCTCTTGGGGAAGTGGAGTACATGGCCATCCCATGCCTCAGGAAATGGCCAGCTCCATTTAGAAGAGGCAGTTTAGGCCAGTTTCTTTTAGAATACCCTGAATGAGTGATCCTAATACAGTCAGCCAGGGTCCACCCCACAGCGAGGAGCCTGGTCCCCCTGCCACCCAGGGCTGCATTGTGGGAGCATGACAGGCGGTCTCACCTGGGCTTTTCAGAGGTCCCAGCGGCTGTCCTGGTCTCCTTTTACCTCTCCTGCTTGCTTCTGCTGAGGAGGTAGCCTCATTTATAGTGTGGGGATAAGGAAACATGTAATCAGGTGATGGGTTTCTAGAAATCCAGAATTCTGCAATCTGGTGGTATCTTCCAGGGCTCTCCAAAGTAAATAATTGCCTATTGCATTAGTAGGTAAGACAGTTAAGCCTTTTGATTGACAAGCTATAAAGAGAAAAACCTGTGATGGGAATGTTACTGAAGACTTCATGGTTTCCTGAGTGGGGCTGAGGCTGGAGACCTGTGTTCCAAGGTGGCCTGAGAGATCAGACTTGGAACCTAAGGAGAGGCAGCCAGCCAGAGCCCAGGAAGAGACCTCAGTCCCATATCACATCTTCCATTCCTGGTCCAGTTCTTTTTCTCCAGGTAGAGGTCTCTTGTTCCTAAAGTGTCCAAAAGAGTCAAACTGCCTCTCATTTCCCTTTGTCTGGGGGCTATCTGTTCTCACCAGAACCCTGGGAGGGAGGGGTTGCTGCTCCTCCTTCAAGGAGGGGGAAACTGAGGTCCAGGGGGGATAAGTTGCCAAAGACACAGAGAGGATCTGGCAGAGTCAGAACTCTCCTCACTGGATAATGATAATAATAAAAGCAGTGTCAGCAGATAACACGACCCTTGCTGTATGTCAGGACCACACTGATTTCCGAAGGCAGCATCTCACGGATCCTCACAGCCCTGTGCGAGCTGGGACTGAGTACTCCCACTTTACACGGGGAAATGGAGGCTCAGAGTGAGTCGATGCGCCCAGAGTCACACAGGGGACATGGTGCTGAGGCGTTCACGCTCCTGTCCTTTCCCCGAGTCACTGGATGGTGCATTCAGTGACTGCTGTGCTTTTCCACATCTGTGAATTTCAGGCTGTTGTGAAATTTCAC
Organism: Anoura caudifer; assembly: GCA_004027475.1. Lineage (NCBI taxonomy): Eukaryota > Metazoa > Chordata > Mammalia > Chiroptera > Phyllostomidae > Anoura > Anoura caudifer. Next base: position 94,503 of record PVKU01004504.1, on the reverse strand, counting down.
TTTCACATCCTGGGAAAGCCTTTCCAGGTTCCCAGGCCTGGGGGATGCTGTGGCATCCTGGTTTCTACCTTTACCCTTTCTTCTTCCCTTCCCCAAATGAAAGTGATAAGGTGTTTGTCCACACAACTTGGGCCTGTGGAGTCTATTTCACGAATGACAGAACCGAGGCATGGAAAGATAAAGGTCTTGGACCAGTGAGAGCAGGTTCTGTCCTGCAACACCTAACACCTTATATGCTACAGAAAGTAGAAAGTGCACATTTATTGGACACCTACTATGTGCTGGGTGCTCTCCATATTTGAATCTCATCTTCCTCAGAAAAGTGGTTAGTATTGTTGTCCCTCAAATGTCAGATAAGGAGACGAAGGCTCAGAGAGGTGACTCTTCCCTGGGACACACAGCAAATGAGTAGTGGAGTCAGAACCCGCCCCTGTGTCTCATCACTCCTGTCACCAGTGAGACATACTGCTTTCCCTCAGGCCTTCCCTGGAGCTGCTCCCTCTTCCTGTGAGAATCCTGCAAAGCCTCCAAGGTGCCAGGGCAGTGGCTTTGAACTCAGTTATTCATCAAGCACTTGCCACTCTTCCCAGAGCTTGTAGGTTGTAAATCATCCTTGAAGGGGCCCCATTTTTTGGTATCTTGGTACAGCTCTTATGGGTTGGGTCAGGTTGCTACTATCTTTGAGGGGAAACTGAGGTAAATAAGTCAAGGTGTCACAGGTGGGCACAGGTAACCAGGTTATTTGTGATCACGGACAAAGAATTGAACCAAACACATAGACAGTTTATAGCAGAAAGAGGGAGAGCAGATTTATTAAGCGGTAGCACACTCCACAGAACATGGGAGCAGGTCAACTCCAAGCAGAGGTTGACTTCAGGGGCTGGAGGGATTCTATTCTTGTAGGGTGGATATTTCCTGGCTAGTTTTGGTGGGCTTTTACTGAGCACGTACAAGAAGTTTTATTACTTTAAAGGTACTGCGCATGTGGTCTCCCATGATTTTCCTTGATTGGCCACCAGGGAAGAGGGTCCCACAATGTTAATTTATTATAATGCTATTGTAATGAAGCGGGGGTCATGTGACATCTTCTGAGCAGGTGCATTTATGGTTCACCATGATTCAGGGCTTTTCCAGAAAGTGGGAACAACCCATCTTAGAACAATTTCTCTGTCCTGTATCGATGTCCTTTGTCTTGGTCCTGGGGCGCCTCCAGAGTTTCCTCCCTCCTGACTGTCTCCTGCCACAAAGGAACTGACTCAAGCTTGTATAGCCAGTTACTGGGCAGGTCACAGCCCTTGTTTTAAAGACAGGAGGCTGCATAAGCATGATGGCAGAAAGGGGATGAATTTGGGTGCAGATTGCCTGGTTCAAATCCTGTAACCCTGGACAAGCCACTCCAATCCCCACACAGGGCTGTGCGGGATCGTGTCTGGAGAGCGGATAGAATCTTAGTTCATAAACTCATGTGTCTATACAGTTTTCTTTCTAACATATCTATAGTGTAGTCACAATTTCAAATGCCATTTTCTGGGTAGCAAAACCCTCCCCACTTCCCCATGGGGTTTTATTTCTGTTTCAGGGGCTTCATTTATACCACAGCATGTAGAGGAGGCTGCCTGTCCCTGTTTTGACTAGAAATGCAGAGACATCCACATGCCATCTGGCCCCACATGACTGGCATCCACATGACTACTGAGACACTGTATGTCTGTCCCTCCTGTCCAGACGGCCTCTTTCGATTTAGCATTCATTTCTTACTCCCTTGTTAGTCACCCCCAATGGTTCTGCAGTTTCTCGATTTCTAGGGCCTCAGGAAAGACCATGGGGGCAGGCTAGGCTACCCTAACCCATCTGCTTGGACCACCTAGACTCTAGCTAACCTTCTTCTCCTGGGGTCCTGTCATCTGTCCTTGTTCTGGAAGGAAACATGGGCATGGGTGCCCTCTGCTCTGGAACCCTACACATCAACTTCGGGTACCTGTTGTCCCACAACAAGTTTTGCCTGGGGAGTGGCCTGGGCACAAGACACTTTCCAGAACCCACTGAACTATGTTCTCTTCAATTTCTCCTGGGCTCTCACACTCCACCAACTCAACGTGGGGAATTTTCTAGTCTCGGGGCAGGAAATCCTGTTTCAATTCATTATGTATGTGCTATTCCTGACATCTCCTATGCCCTGAATTTTGAAACTGAAAAACTCAGGCTTAAAAAAAATTAACCCACAATAAAATTGGCTTTTTATCCTTTGGTGTGTGTGTCTATAAATTTTAATGCCCATACAGTTTTGTGTCACCACCACAATAACCAGGATTTAGAACATTCCATCACCCCCCAGACACCCTCAGGCAGCTCTTTTAGAGAGAGTCACACCCACCCGCCCACCCACTGGTGAGCACCGATCTGTTCTCTGTCACTACTGTTTGTCAAAGATCTGGGTGCTGGAAACTTCTGCTTATGCTGAAGTTGCCCCTCATTGAAGCCAAAGGTGCTGCCTGTTCCATTGGTCCAAGCAGGGCAAGGGCATCGGGAAAAGTGGAAGGTCACACCATTGACATTTCCAGACAGTGCTTTCCATAGTGGTGATGTCAATGTCTTCCCAACATGTTTCTGAAAAACTGTAGGTGGTACCCTTTGCTTCCCATGTATCTGATTGTAGTTGGGAGCCTTTATTTTTATGAATCAAGGGATCCATTGTTAAAGGGCAGAATTAATTTTTTCAAGGGTCTCTGACCTACCCAAGGTCTACTCCCCAGAACCTGGGAGTGGGACATTGGTCCTGTTCCCTGGAGCAAGATCAGGGGGTGGCTGAGTTTGAGGGGGATCTTCAGATGGCCTTGGGAGCCCCATTTGAGGGGCAGAGGGCAAAAGGGTTCACAGAGAGCTGGGTGCCCTAACTTTGATGAGAAAATACATTTTTGCTTAAGGCAAGTTCCACTTACCTTAGAGATTAATCTTCCTCCTGCACTTGCAGTTAATAATAATAAAAGCTTTTTGTGGGACACTAGAGCATTATACCATTTCTAACAGTCCTGCAGGGACACTGAGGCGCAGGGAGAACAGTCAGCTGCCCAGGGTCACTTCAGCTAGGAAGAAATGAATTCAGAGTGTCATCCAGGGCTGTCTGACTTTAGTGCTCATAATTTCCAAAGCAAGTTTGTGTCACAGTCTTCAGTTCAGAAAGTTCCTGAGAAATCACAGCCCTGAGTTCCAAACCAGGCTCAGCCGATAACTCTGAACAAGATGCTTCTCCTCTTCCCGCCTCAGTTCCCTCATCCGCAAACAGGAGCTGATGACACCTACCTCCTGGGGCTGTGGAGAGGGTTAAACGGGGAAACAAATGCAGTGCACAGCCCAACACCTGGCACAGAGTCAGAACTCTGATGGAAGGGCATGCAGTCATGGGGTATGGACAGGCAGTGCCTGGAGCAAGCAAGTTCCTGAGTATTTGGGGCTGAGTTTCTGCTTAAATTACCCCCCACCCCAGACTCCAGTCTCATAACAGAGGTCTATCATGCACCAAGCTCTTCTAGGAGAAAGCACAATGAGTTCATGGCTCCGTGAACCTTAAAATGAAAACAACACAAGAAACCCGAGGAGTCCCCTTGAGGAAGGGGGTTCCAAAGCCACCCCTGGAGGGGTCAGGGGGAAGGCAGACAAAACCTGCCTTCACCAAGGGACCAGGCAACCTCGCAGAAGGACAGGGCCCAGCCCTCCCATGTTCGCTCTTTGAACCACGAGCAGGAAGAACCCTGCACCTCGAGGCTGTCAGGGGGAATCATCTGTGTGAATGTGGCCACGTAGGGCCGCAAATCCCTGCTGCAGCATTTTGGATTAGAGAGTCTGAATTGAAAGATGGGGACTTGAGTCTCTCTTGCCCTATTCTTACCTCTGAGGCATTGACACTTCCTTATTGGAGCTTCTCAATCCAGCTGTACCCACATGTCATCATTCCCTCCTTGGTGTGTTTGTGTGTGTGTGTGGCAGGTGTGGTGTTAGAAGGAAGGGAGGGAAGACTGGAGGGGGAATTCACAGTGGTCAAGGGTATGGGCTCCAGAGTCTGGCTGCCTGAGCACTGTCAACTTTGTCATTCCATTGCTGTGTGACCTCTGGCAAGTGGCTTTCTCTCTCTGAGCCTCCGTGTCCTTAAGGGTAAAGCAAGATAGTACTTCGTGGGGTTGCTGTGGGAGTTTGAGGAGATTTCTGAGTGTGAGCTTCTGGCACCAAGCTTGGCATATGCCAAAGGCTTAATATGTGTGTGTTAGTTACTTCCCCTTGATTTCTCAGTGGGCTTTCCCTCCCCTCAAGTGGAGGAGGGTGGAAATTCATGTTGAAGAATTGACTAGTCATTAATTAAATAATTAACAATGAAGTAAATGACATTGACTAAGCATACCCTATGGACTTATCATATGCTAAACATATTGCAACTGGCTTATCATGTACTCTGACAAACATCCTGCATGGTATATATGTTTATTTAAAATTTTTTTTGTTAAAGTATAGCCTACATAAGAGAAATGCACTGAAGTGAATAGTTCAATGAACTGTCACAAAGTGACAATTGTCACAAACTGAGCACCCTCCCCATAATCAGCACCCAGATCCAGAAATAGAACATCGCCTCGCTTAAGCCCCTCCCAGTCACTAACCCATTCCCCAGGGATAACGATACGACTGCTAACAGCATAGACCAGTTTTGCGGTTTTGAGGTCCATATAAATGGGAGATGCAACATGAGCTCTTTTGTGTCTGGTGTTATCAGGTGTGTGAGATGCAGTTACATGGCTGTGTGCAGCTGTAGGTCATTTTCACTACCGTAGAACATTCTGCTGGGTGACTATCCCACAAGATCTTCTGGTTATGCATTCTTTTGATGGGCATTTAGGGAATTTTTACTTTGGGGCCATTATGACCACTGCTGCTACGAGCAATCTTGTGCACATCTTGTGGTGCCCTCGTGCACGTGTTTCTGTTGCACATAGACCTGGGAGTGGAATTGTTATGTCACCTGTTGCACTTGTAGGTGATGCCACCACCCAGTTTTATAATGCAGTGGTACATCTTCCCTCCCACCAGCAGTGTGGAAACTCCTGTTGCTCCACATCCTGTAAGCTCTCTATCCCCATTTTGCAAGTGAGGAAGACCAAAAGGTGAAGTGCCTTGTCCCAAACACAGCTAGTGAGTCCTAGGACCAGGATTTCTTCATTCATTTAACCCCAGACATCGGCGGAGCTTGCACTCTATGCCAGCCCTATGCTGGGACTGAGGGGGTCATTGGTCACCCCGATACACACGGTCCATGCCCTCATGGAACTTCTCACTGGGCTGAATTGAATCTGAACTCAGATCTGTTTGATGCCAATGTTTATGCTTTTCCACTCAGTCATCCTTTCTCTACACTCCCTTGGAGCTCAGCAAAGTGCTTGGCACATAGTAGGTGCTCAGTAAATATGGGTTAAATGAATGATGGATTGGGAAATCTCAATAGGACCCTCCCTGCATTGATGAACACATCTGTGGATGGGCTTCTGGCTACAAAATACAGGAAAGAGTGCTTTCTCTGGTATTTCTGAGCTAATGAACAAACCCAGGTATATTTATTCTCAGGATGAGCCTTTATCAGGCCTTTACTTCGGGAGCCCAAGCTCAGGGCCCAGGTACCCTTCAGAGCTACAGTTTATTATGGAGTAGGACAGGATATCCACATGGTCTATGGTAAAGGATTTCTGGGCAGTGGAAGCCCCACTCTAAGGGAGATTTAAGGTCATAAGACGTGGAATCTCCTTCCGATCATCAATAGGAAGCTGGATGCTCAAACCTGACACGGGGTGGGCTGGACTCACAGGTTGAGTTCATGAGCAGCAGTCTGTTCTGTAAGGAGAAGAGCTGGTCACCAGCTTATTTGTCCCTCCAACCCTCAGGTCCATAGTGAAAGACACTCATCCACCCATACTGACCGAGGGCAGCTGCCCAGAGCATTCCCATCACAACTGTTTCCAAATGATATCTAATGATTTGCTTCCTGTTGTCTTCCATTCACTAGACTGAGAGCTCCATGAGGGCAGGGACTGTATCTGTTTATCTGCAACTAGTGTAGGTAGTCTCAGGTTTGGGGTGGGGCCAGTGGATTGAGTGGAACAGCTACAACATCTGGTAATGTGGAGGTTTAAGTGACTTGGTAGGGTCCTGCCTGCTTGCAGGAGTGCCTTCTGCTGTCCTAGTGTTCTTGAGGGACAGTAATATGGTCTCCTCTACGTGTTCTCGCAGCATGTGGAGACCTCCCTGGGAGCCCCACTTGGGGCACCGCTCCCAGTCGTTTGCCCATCCTGAGGCCTCCTTGGATAAACGCAGACACTCACCCATGAGGTGTTTCAACAGTTTCACATCCAGCTGCCTGAGGATTTCACTGATCAGAGGACATACCTGGACCACCAGCACAGAGAGGAGGGTCGGATCAGGGACTGGGAAGAGAAAACTACAGGGCCTGTGGCTGGAAGTTTGATTCCATTAGATTTCCACATAGGATCATGGCAAGAGTGGCTTAGCTTCCTGTATTGAGGGCCAACTGCATGGTAGGTGCCATGCACAGCACTTCCATGTTTTGTCTCCCTGAATCCTCATGGCATCTTTAGGAAGTAGGGTCTGTGATGATTCCCATGCTACAGAGAGGGAATCTGAGGCTCAGGGAGACTAAGTCATTTGCCCAAGGACACACAGCCAGTGGGTGGCAAAACTGAACATTTTAATTGAGATCTTTCAGGTTCTAAAGCCCAAGATTTTAAACTCTTTTAGCCAAACTGCTAATATATACTCCCTGATTGTCAGACTGAAGGATTCCCAAGGTGAAAATGCTTTTCTCAAACTTACCTGATCTTCTATCAGGTGTGGGATAACTTTTGCCAGATTTTGTCTAAAATTGTGGAGAAACTGTTTCATCTTTGATGAGATAGCTCTAGAAAGAGAGGTATATGTACAGAACAGACAAATACAGGCGAAATAATACTAGGTGCTATGTATTGAGTACACCTTATCCAGTCATTCAATCTGAAGCCAGCCCTATATAAGAGGCATCATTGTCAGCAACAGTCAAAGGGGCAATTTGGAAAGGTGATGTGACTTGTCCAAGGTCACACAGTAAGTGTGGATTAGATTAGAACCAGATCAGTAGAGCTCCAGAGTTCACAGTCTTTCCCCTGCACTCTCCTCTCCGTGAAAGTCTGGCATGATCTAGGCACTCAGTGACTCTTCTGCTGAATAAATAAATGGACATCCACTGAGATTCATTGCTTTCAGCATTCTGGAATTACAGAGAGAAATCAGACACAAATCTTGCCCTCAAGGGACTCATAGTCTGTTGAGGTTGACAGACTTGGTTAGCCAGTGTATAGATCTCCATTTAACTGTTTTTTTTTTTTCTTCTGTCTTGTTCACTACTGTTGAGGAGGAGCTTTAGAGAAGAAGGGAAGGGCATCCCAACAAAAGGATCCACACATGCAAAGATACGATGGTGTGAAAATACCTGGTATGTTGATGGAGAGGCAGATCCTTCAGAGACACTACAGGGCAAAGGGCTGGAGGACAAGGTAGGTGGGGCAGGGTAGTGGACAAGTAGGGCCTTGAGTGACATCCAGGAGTTTGCTCTTCATTGAGAGGACATTGGAGAACCATTGAAGGTTTGGGGCAGGGGCTGAGGGACATGATCAGATTCCTGTGCTAGAAAGTTAATTCTGCTGCAGGAGGATAATAGAGTGAAGGAGGTGAGGTATAGTCAAGGAAAGCTGGGAGAAGCTCCTGCAATGGTCCAGGAAGTGGACCATGAGCTGGGACAGTGAAGGATGGAGAGAAGGATGAAGAGACGGGAGCAAGTAGGAGCTACCAGGAAGTCACTGATGGGAGCTGGTGAAAATGGGCTGCAGGGAGTGAAGGGGAAGGAAGAGTCTGGTTTCTTTCTGGGAAGGTGGCATGGCCATCATTGGGAGGGGATGCAGGAGAAGGAACAGATCCTGGGGAAAGGGTATGATCTGTTTGGAGTTCATTCAGGAGCTGGTAGAGACTTGTGGCCACAGATAGGGTGAGCCAGGAAGAGGCCCAGCCCTGGGGAGGGGCAGCTGGGACCTTACTCCTTTAGGACTGTCATGTAGACACTGCTTGGCTCCACATGGCAATTGCCTATCACCAGATCCCTCCGGCCAAACTCGTCTTTCTCCAGCCAGAACTCCACAGCGATGTTCATGCATGCATGTGTCTTTGCAGTCTTGTTATTGAAGGGCCTCCTAGGGATGAGAGAGAGAGGAGGAGGAGAGGAAAGGGCAGGAGACAGAAAAAGAGTAGGAGGTGGTGGATGCAACCAACAGGAAGAGCGGCTGTTTGTGTGGACGGCACTGTCCACACTCTGAGTCCTTTCAACAAACTGGCCCAGTGGGGCTCCATGTTGCCTTCATGTTAAATCCTGCAGTCAGTGATTAAAAAGAAAACTGCCATTAGCCAGAGTGGCTTCTAAAAATCCTCTGAATAGACCAGATTAGGGGCCTTTGGAAATTCGGAAGTTGCGAGTTTATTTTACTTTTAGTATTTTTACTGCTGAGCTGCAGCCTCCCTTTCCTTGGGGACAGCGAATGTTAAAGGATGGTTAGAACAGAGTGGAAGGGTGATGAGACACAGTGCTTAAAAAAAAAAAATCAGTGCAGTGAACTCACATAGGTTTAAATGAGCAAAGCATCTGCTTCCACTGACCAGTGATTGCCATCCACATAGTTCACTCAGAGACGTTAAGTGACTTGCCCAAGGTCACACAGCGAGTGACTTTGGAAACCAAGATTTGAAACCAGGTTGGGGTCAGAAAGATCTGGGTTCCACAGGTTGCCAAATTCCTTCCCACCGCCCAGCTCCCAGGTCCCCAGGGAGGAGGAGGAGGGCCTCTTAGGCCCCACTTCTGTATGACTTACAGTCTCAAGTCAATGTCAAATTCAAGTGAGATTTTTGCTGAGAACCACTCCTTACGGAGAGACATCTGGGTCCTGCCATGGTCCAGCTGAATGTTGGTGATGTTGGCGCTACAGAAGGAAAGAGCAGAGGTCTTACCTGAGAGAGGGACCTCAGCCATCAAGGCCATGGGCTGATAAACAAGGCTGGCCAGTCTATAAAAAGGGCCTGGCAGTGCATCTGGGGTCAGAGCCTTTTATAGATGCTCTGAGGGCAAGAGCCACCTGCAGGAGCCCTGGGCTGCAAGCTGTCCCGGGGTGCCCTAATAGTTCCACACTGTTATACTGATTTGTGTAACCCACAGCCAACTGCAGACCCAGACGATAGGCCTCCCCACTCAGTAGATGGCCTCACCACCTCACCCCCCCCCCCACCCCCAGTTGCCCAGGTCTAGACCCCAGGAGCTGTCTTTGATTCTCTCCATCCCTTATTTCCATATTCAAACCATCAGCGAGTCATGTTGTTGTCTCTGCTTGCAAAGTATATCCTGAGCTTGGCCACTTCCCTCCACCTCAGTCACTTTTACCTGGTCCAGGTTATTGTCACTTCCTGTCTGGAGATACTCTAGTTTCTCTGGGTTTCCTGCTGTGATCTTGGCCTCTCTATAGACTGTTCTCCATGCAGCAGCCTAAGGCGCCTAACTCCCTTCTTACTCAACATTCTCCACTAGCTTCTCACTGCTCTTAGAATAAGATCCGAACTCCACACCACGACCCCTTAGACCTGCAGAGCCTGGCCTCTCCTGTCATCTTTCTCACCCAGCCACACAGGACTTTTTCTTTGTCTCGAACACACCACAATTTCTTTCCTAGCTCAGGGCCTTTCCGCTCGCTGTTGCCCATATCCCTCATATCACTTACTTCTTCATTCAGGTTTCTCCCTAAGGATTACCTCTTTAGACAGATCCTCCTGATCTGCCCCCTTGTTCTCACCCTTTACTTTGATAAATTTGTCTTCATGACATCTCCTTCCACCTGAAATTAGTCATTTACTTTTGTGGCCTCGCTCACAGCTAGGATATTATATAATATAAACTATATATCTTGGTTTCTAGCTCAATTCTCATTACCCAGCACAGGTCACGGTAGGCCCTCAATGAATGTTTGTAACCATTGTTTACGGAATGGATGAAGGGTGGCGATGGTGGCTATACCCATCAAGGAAAATGTTGCTGGTGAGATTGGAATTCATTAAAGTAGAGAGAATGAGGGATTCCAGTCAGAGGGGAGGGAGCTCCAGGGCACAGCAAGCTGGAATGATGGTGCTGTAGGTGAGCAGCTTTGAGACTGGGAGGTTGGGGAGGCCTGCATCCATCAAGAGGGAGTGAAAATGGAGGTGAGCAGGACAGGCCCAGTTCTGCTTGTAGCTCGTGATGGCTCTGCATCCACCGCAAGCAGGAGAAAAAACTCCCCCCAATTCCTCAAAACTCCCAGTGGCAGGGACAATTATGATGCCCATTTTGTTGATGACGACTCAAGGCTGAGGCTTAAAGAACTCAAATGCCTTGCCCAGAGTTACACAGCTCTCAAGCAATAGAGTGGAGTTCAAATGTCTGACTCTGGTACTGGGTTCCTTGGGCACCCCAGATGTTCATCCAAGCTGTGCCCTGGGTGCCCAGGGTACAGATGAGGCCAGAGTGGTTCAGCAATTTCCCCAAGGCTGGTGGCAGAGTCAGAACCTAAATGTAGAAACTTTTACTCCCAAGCCTTCACTTTTAATTACCCTGCTATGCTGCCTCCACAAATACCTCTTGTATTTATGGGTATTAATGGTCCCCTCATTCATCCTTATGTTGGGCCTCACCTCTCCTCTTTCCAATATTCCTTCCTTCTCTCTTCCCAAGGCTTTGAATTTCCATTCCCCAGCTCTACCCTCTGACCCAGAGCTCTGTAAAGAATCCCAGAGCTAGGGATGGGGGTCAGGGTCTCACCTGCCTTCTTTCTGCTGCTGGAGGTTCGTGCTACCACCAAGTAGCCAGCCTACCATCCCTGGGGCCACCTGTCCCAAGGCATTCAGTCTGTCCAGCAGGCAAATGTTCTGGATTCGGCCCTCTGCATTGCGCATCGTGAGACCCTGGGTAATAACTGGAAATGGATAAGGGACCAGTGACATTGCACAATGTCATGGAAAAGGCAGGGGATTTGGAGTCGGGGCCTGGGTTGCAGTCTGGTGCACCCACTTCTTGCAGAGAGATTGGTGCATGTCACCCGCCTGCTCCTAAACACTGAGATCCACATTCTTCATCTGTGAAACTGCTCTGCAGGGTTGATGTGACATTTCTGCAGAGGGTCTGGTGGGCAATAGCTGCTCAAAGGAGATATTTGGTTGAAGGTTCACCCAGTGCTGTATCTGTGTGTCTGGAGCATGAAGCCTAACATAGATGTAGATCACAATAAATATTGGCTGGAGATTAAAATAGGTGGGCAAATAAAGAGGGAATAAATGTAAATCCTTTCATACCCTGTCCGGAATCAACTGCAGGACTGAGGGGAGCTAGCTCCCAGCAGAAAAGAATGAATTCCAACAGGAAAGAGAATTTGAAAAGCAATGGACATATTTAAGTTCTACCTCTCTTGGATCTAAACTCTCTTGGCTCCAGACTCTCTTGCCCCAGGTGGGGGTCCAGCTCTGGCAAAATTCAGGGCTCACCACAGGCACATTTATTTCACTGACTTCACCCTTTCTATGATCAGGACCTGCACTATGGGTTAGCGCAGACCGGCAGAAACCATTGTCACACCCTCCACCCTTCCTCCAGGACCAGCGCCCAGACCCCTTTTCAGCACCTTGTGTTCCTGCCTATAAACAAAAAGGTGTGTCTGCAGTCACAGATCTGCGTTTAAACCTTGGCTCTGCTAGCTCCCTAATTCTGGATTTCCTCATCTGTGTAATAGGGGCAGTAATAATACCCACCTCATAGGGTTCTTGTGAGAAATATGGAGAACATTCATCTAAAGAATATTTATTGAGCATCTTCTGGGTGCCAGGCCCTGTGCTGGGCACTAATGATACAAACCAGTTTTCTGTCTAGTAGGAGAGACATATATTAACCAAATAGTTTCAAAGATAGAGTGAAACTATAAGTACTCATAGATGACAGTTTGGGAGAAATGTTAGCAATATTTACACCTGAGAAGAGACTAAGGTCAAGAATAAATGAACATCTCCTCAAATCAAAGAGGATAAATTAAAAAATGAACAAAAGATAAAAACAGGGAATTCAAAAAAGTCAAAATGGTTAACAAAATTATGATGAGATGCTCAAACTTCCTACTAATTAGATGAAGTCAAGCTAAAACAATTAGATATCAGTCAACTACATATCAGACTGGCAAATATTAGAAAGATTGTTATGTACTGAATTATGCCCCCCTCCCCCCACCCTACCCCTGCAGTTAATATATTGAAACCTAAACCCCCAGCATGTTTGTATTTGGAGGTAAAACCCTGAAGAAGGCAAGGAAGGTTAAATTCAGTCATTAGGGTGGGGCCCTAACTCACTAGCACTGATGTTTTTACAATATGAGAAAGAGGAACCAGAGTGTGTTTGCTCTCTGTGCACACACAGAAGAAAGGCCATGTGAGGACACAGCAAGAAAGTAGCCATCTGCAGGCCAGGAAGAGAGGTTTCACCAGAAACCAGTCCTGTGGGCACCTTGATCTTGGACTTCCAGCCTCCAGTACTGCAAGAAAATGTCTGTTTAAGCCACTTGGTGGTGTCTTTGCTAAGGCAACCGGAGTAGACTGGTACAGATAGATGGGTACTTTCCAGTGCAGGGAAACATGGGGGCACAGGTATGCTTGGTTATTACTGGGGTGAGTGTAGACTGGCACAGACATTCTGGAGTGCAATCTAACAGTTTTTAGTTAAATAGAGTTTGTATCTGCCCTGGGGCCCAACCATCCACCTTCTGGGTATATCCCAGGGGCATTCTCCCAGTGGTCCTAACAGGGACACATATAAGGATGTTCATCTCAGGGTAGTTTATAAAGGTGGGGAGTTAGATACCGCTCAAGTGTCCATCCCCAGGGAAATAGCCAAGAGGAGGTGAAGCGGATGAATCTCATGGCTTCTCCGTGCCAATTTGAAGTCTCAGATGTCAATGGTGAAACCATTCAAAAGCAATGAGATCTATGTGGCAACACCATTTACGTAAATCAAAACACTGTGTGTTTTGCAGGGATCTGGGCATAGTTAAACACATAGATACTGCAGTGCTTGCCAAGGAAGAGGGAATGGGAGTGAGAATAAGAGGTGAAAAGGAAAATAACATAAAATCAAATCAAAGGGGGAGCGTCCTGCCATCATTCATGATAATGATAATGTGCTATGAATTGGTGTATGATCAAGCCAAACTCATTGTCTGTGCCAGAGGTCTAACAAAAAAGGAAAAGAGGGTAAGTGACTGACCCAAGGCCATTCAGCAAGTTAGTGGCGAGGTCCAGAGGGCACTTTCCCCACCCACCCTGTGGCAGCCAGCAGAGCACAGGCTTAGCTTACTTCTCACCAGGGTGGATTTGCTGTTCACGTGGGCCTTGGCCATGTCAGGCCAGGGCTGCTTGTGCAGTGCTGAGGGCAAGGACAGCAAATGGAGGAGGACCAGGAGCCTCCAAAATGGATGCATCTTGGATTCTGGGACCTGCAAGTGTCAAGAAGGGTCAGGCGGCTGCAGGAATGGCTTCTGAGATGGATGGACTCATGGTTTTCTGCTGGAAGATTACTCCAGACTTAGCACCCAGAATGCTGTGGAGAGGTGTCGTGATGAGCTCTGGCAGCTGCTCACATGGTGATGGCAGCAAGTAGAACCCTGAGCGGAGGCCAGGGCTCCAGCAGGATGCCTCGTTGCTTGGAGACAACCCAGTAGATCTCACTGTTGGGTCATCCAGCAGGAATGCTCTTCCAGACCCTGCACAGGCTGGGTGTTGGTGACTCTTCAGTGAATGAAAAAATGAATGAATGAATGGGTGAGGATGGCTAATTCTAGACTTTCCAATTGCACTAGGACTTTCTTAAGGGCAAGATCATCCTCAATGCCTACCACGATGATTGTTTGCTAGGAACTAAGTGCTAGTGAATGTTTGTTGAGTGACTAAATGAAAATATGTGAAGGAATGCAGATGGCTAATCTCTGAATCTCCTATCAGATTATATCAGTTTCTTGAAGGCAGGTATGAGTCTAATTAACCCTCATGTGCCCAGTGCCTCCCATGTTATTGTAACTAGAAAAGACACTGGTGTTCGGACTGCTTGTCACTACCAAATCTAATAAGCAATGACAGTGATTGGATCTTTTATGGGTGCTTTATTCAGATGGCCAGCAATCCGAGAAGATGGCGGGTTCATACCCTAACAAACCATCTTCCCTTCTCTTTCCTGGCCAGAACTTTTATAAGGGAGGTGGGGGAGGACAAACAAGGTGCGGTGAGGGCTTTGAAATTTAGGGAGGATTAGGTGAGCGAAGCTGCAGCATTCCAGTTCTGGGCAGTTAGCTGTTCCCAAGGGGAGGGGTAGCATCTGTCTCCTCGTTGACACAAAGGCCCGGATGCCTCCAACTGGTCCCCAGGCGGTAATCTCTAGCCAAGTGCCCCAGGAGGCCAGCTATTTCCCAGGAGCCAGGATGGGCCTTATCTGTAGTTTCTGAAACAAAAGCTTTAATAAACACATTACTTGCTAGACTTCTAACTTTTTCCTTAAGCTAAAATTTTCCAAGTCTTGAGTCCCCTATCATTACCACATGGTAGTTACTAATGAATTCTCTTTAAATAAAGTGAACAAATAAACAACTGAATGGCTGACTGATGGTTTGTGAATAAAACTTACAGGAGGAGGACAGAAAGCCTTGAAGCCAAAGTATTAGGTTTACCTGTTGCTCTGGGGTTGGGAGTCAGAGAGAATTTACTTCATATCCCCTTGTCCTCACCATCTCTAGAAATGGCACCACCAATCATCCAGTTGCTCCAGCCCCAGCCCTTGGAGTCCCCTTGACTCCTCTTTGCTCATCTCCGATGACTCCTCCTACCAACACTTTCAGAATCTGACCGCATCTAACAGCTCCTCCTCAGCCACCATCTTGGCCTGAACTGTTGCAGTGACATCCTATGTGGTCTCATGGCTTCTTTCCTTGCCCACCTACAATCTCTTTCACACAGCAGCCTGAGCAATCATTTAAAGACATAAGTCAGACCACAGCATTCTTCTGCTCAAAACCCTCCAAAGTTTCCCACAGTGAACAGAGCAAAGCCCAAGATTCATGCAACCCCTCCAGGGCCTGCAGGGTATCCCATTTTTCTCTCTGACCTTCCCTGCTACCACTCTGCCCCCATCCACTGCCCTGCAGCCACACAGGGCAGGGAGTTGGAACCCCAAAATTCAGCTTCTGTGAGCTCTGAGACAAAGGTAATTTTCTCTCCCCAGGCTGCAGAGGATATGGGGGGGGGTCCTTTGCAAATACCATAGCAGCCCAGGGGGCCCCCTTGGGCAATTGGCTTCTGGTTTTGTAAGAGATCATAATGAAAGGATTAGTTTATAGCATGATAGCTTTTTCATTTGAGGTTCTCCCTCAGGGTTTACACTCCTCTTGGGATATTTGTAGAATATCAATTGCTTTGAAATGCTTTTCTAGTCCTCCTGGTCTTGTGTAACTAGTTGGGATTTTGTCATTTATTTGTTTATTTTGGTCAAGAAAATCAGAGAGAAGTGAGCACTGTTGGGAGAAACAAATCTGTTGTCCTTGGTTTTTTGGAGATCTGAAAGTGGGGTGGTGGGTTGTCATTTCCACCCCACCACAGGTTGTGCTTCTGAGGGCCCCTGAGTCTAAAGAAATGACGACATGGAGGGTGTAGACTTTCGGAGCCTGGTGCCTGATAAGGTTGCAGGAAAGCACTGCTCAAGGGGAAGCCCTGGATTTATAGCCATTTTGATTCATGATCACTTGGCAGTTAAGGGAGTGGGTTTCTGAGTCATAGAGACCAGGGTGCAAATCCTGGCTCTCTCTTGGCAGAGATCTCTCTCTACAGATCAGTTTCCAGATCTGTAGAATAAGAGCCACCATAATTCAGACCTCAGGGCTGCAGTGAGGATTAAGGGAATCACAGTTAGGGCAATGTTCAAAGTCCATGTTGCTATGATTGCTGTCATCCTTATCCTCATTCTCACCTCTCTGAGTCTCAGCTTCCTCACCTGTAAACCAGAGAAGCTGGTGGAATGAATGACACCAAGTATGAAGAAACCCAAGATGGTGCCTGGGACACCGAATGTGCACAAAGTGTAACTGAGCAAACCGCTCAGCCATGTGGTGCCTCTACACATGACCCAACAATTAGTGTTGAAAGAAACAGGTTTTTATTAACAAGGCTCCAACTTTGGGGGAGCTGAGAGCATACCCACTCAGAGCCCTCCTCTCCTATGAGACCTAACACTTCCCTTGCTCCCCAAAAGACTATAAGCCAAAGCTATGCCCAGAAGTTCCCTACATCTTTATCTGTTCTTAAGCTGGCCATGTAAACAGATCTCCATCCTCTCTGGAATGTACACTTGTGGGTTTCAGAGTCATCATCCTCTCACAGCAGCTCTCTCCTTCAGGACCTGGAAGATGCTGTTCTCAGCCTCCAGGTAGCAGTTCAGGAAAACATGTGCTGTGTTACACTGGATCATGGTAGAGTCCAGCAGGGCCCATGTTCCAAGAGAATGGTTTCTTTGTATGTCCTTCAGAGAAGCAGAAGTCTGCAACTCAGCATTCCCAGTTGCAGTTCAGCTCCCAGCATCTCTCACGAATCCGTGTGTGGCTTGGTGGGTCCCTAAACAGACTGGATTCAGACTTCTGAGGAGGAGGCACTGTTCAGCTGCTTCTGGTACCTTAGGACTTGGAGTCTCATGCAGTATTCTGAAGAGGCATAATAAGGCTGATTTGGGGAACATTAAAAAAAAAGCTTGTAAATTCAAACCAACATCCCTGATTGAGTGAAGAATCATCGCTTGTTGATGTTTAGAGGAATAGTTAGCAAACAGGAAAAAGGAGTTTTCTTTTCTTCTCCTTTTGCCCTGCAATATCCATCTAGTATCCCTTATAGGCAGATCCTAATAAGGAGCCAAGTAGAAAAGAAGATATGTGGTTTGAAGTGTTCCAGACCTGGTGTCACAAAGCAGAGTACAGAAAGATGGATTTGGAACCAAGGGACAAATGCTTAATAACCAACACAGTTTATTTAAAAGAGTAAGTGATATAAGGTATCTAAAATGCACAGAAAATGTGATACAAGAATCAAGGTAGTGACGAGGAAGAGGAGTAGGTAGGGAATAGGTTAGAGTAGTAATCCAAAGTGTTAATTGTTAATGACTTGAGGAACATGAACACCGAATGAGGGTTCACTGGCATTGGGCCATGAGGGAAGTCACGGAATACTGAGGGCAAGTTATTTTGACGAGCTGAGGGAATAAGCCAGATCTTCTAAAACTGAACAGTAGACTGAACAGTGAAGAAGTGGAGGCAGTGAATAACAATATGTCTTTTGAGAAATTTTGTGGTAAAGTAAAGAAAAATGGAGTTGCCAGGGTCAAAATAAGTTTTCTCCCATAAATCACAATTTTGTAGACTGTTCTTGCCTGTAGGCACTTAGATGGTGTGACCAATACTTGGTCCACAGTGAGGAGACTTTGGCCAAGAAGGGGGATCTACCCAAGGTCACAGAAACACTTCAGAAAACATCTCAGACAAGACAGGAAACCTTGTTCCTTAACTTTTGGAAAATTCTGGGCCAGAGTGTTCAGGCGTTTTTGAGATAAAGGCTAATCGACCCAGGCATCCTCCTCCACCTTCCAAGCTCTCGTCGTCCTTACCAGACTCATACCATCTGTAGCTATTGTTCCCTCTGCCTAAAGGGCACTATGGAAGTAAGACAGTCCACAGTTCAGAGATAAAAAAATATTGGGAAGATTACGGGGTATTAGCACATGGATTTGGGTAATTTCCTGGAAAACAGCCTCCATATCCAGAGAAGTAGGGGATCTTTGGGACCAGGGTGGGAATGAAATTTCAGGCAGCAGCAATTAACATGAACATCTACATAGGTGGTGGCCTGGAGTGCGGAGGACATTCCAGAGAGGAGACTAGCAAGCAGGGCATGATTCTGTGTGAAATAATCAAGATATTAGTCGACATTTTACACTTTTTAAGGAGACTGAAAGCCAGAGCACAGCGAGTACCTTTCCCTCATTCCGCATCACATTGTACTGCTGTCCGCTCTCCATGGTGCTGAACCATATTCCTCCCTAGACATCCATCCACCGCCTGTCCCTGGACAACAATTTCTTGCTGTTTCCTGGTCTCTCTGTCTCTCTGTCTTTCTCTCTCATCAGCTAAGAAGGATCTTCCTTCTCATCTTGGCCCACTTCATGACACTAGGATGCAAAATATTGCTTGATACCCTGGTTGATCAAAAGATGTATTTCCCACTTTTAATATTGGCAACACATTCACATTTATAAAACATTTTCTAGGCAGAACCAAATATGTCTGTGGCACTTCTGTGAAAGATGGCAGCCTAAAGGCATTGGTGGGGATAAAATGAGATGCTCTAGGTCTTTCAAGGTTTTGCAACTAGCTGTAAATTAGTTTTGTTGGAGCTGCATTATCATATATGGCAACCACTGGCCACATGTGAATATTGAACACTTGAAATGCAGCCAGTCCAAATAAAAATGTGCTATAAGTATAAAATATACACCAGATATTAAAGACTTAGTAAAAAATAGGATGTAAAATATTTCATTAATAAGTTTTTTATATTGATTACATGTTGACATGATAATACTTTGGATATACTGAGTAAATAAAACATATTGCTAAAATCAATATAATCTGTCTTTTCCATTTTAAGATAGCATTACTAAAAATCTCAAAATTATACACGTTTCTTGTTATATTTTTACTGGGTAGCATTAATTTAGAGTATTACACAACTAAACTAATCAACCCAAGGACATAGATTCAATTATGGTGTCAGCCACTCAGTGTTTTATGTTCCCCATCATGGACCATATCTTCCTGGTGGCTCAATCCATCATGTGTGCCCTCATCCTAAGAAAGAATGTATACAGTTCACTGCAAACTTATCCTTACCCCTCAGAGGAGGATGCCTCCATCCCCCAGGATGCCTATGACCAATCACACAGAGCTTCTCCCCCTCGTGTAGAGTGCCAGATCCTTTCCTCCTTCTGTATATTTGCACTTGCTGTATTCTCTGTTTTTAATTCATTTTCCCACAAAGAAACTCTTAGTCACCCTTCAACATCCACTTTAAATCCTGTCTTCTCTTGGAAGCCCTACTGGAAGTCTCATGGCAGGGCTGCCAAGTCTTACCTCTATTTGTTCATAGAACTTCAACTGGAACATCTTGTTGCATGCAAAATTGCCCATTTATTTGTCTTATCCCTCACTAGGCTGGGGGCTCTTGAGGTCAGGGGCCCGGTATGATTCATCTTATAATACTGGTACCTGGAATAAAAACAGGGAGTAAGATCAAGTCCTTGCCTTTATGAAGTCTGCATTCTAGTAGGAGAGACAGAGAAGATACAGGTAATAATAGCAAGTCAGATAGTAATGGATGCTATGAAGAAAAATGAAGCAGGGAATAGAGTGGCAGATGTGCCCTTTTTGAGAGACCTGAGATAGTGACACTTTAACAGAGTGTATTCAGCACAGAATAGTTGCAAATAAATACATGAATGAAAAATTGCATCTCCTTTTACAGACACCCCCTTACTTTTTTCACCGAATATCATCCTTGTAAAGATACCTCTTATAACTGAGCCCCTTCCATGCTCCAGCCACATTGCTCTTTTTTCTTTGCTTTGAAAAGGAAAGCTCATTCCTGCCTCAGGGCTTTTACACATGCTTATCCTCCTGCCTGTGATGATCTTTCCCTGGGTCTTGGCACAATTTCTGCTTCATCATTCAGGATTCAGCTGAAATGTCTCTTCCTCAAAGAGCCTCTTCTGCCTACACTCTCTTAATTTGATGCCTCTCTCCCTGCTCCACCCCAGTCACTCTCTTTCACATCCTACTTTGTTATTTTCATAGTACCCACCACCTGATGGAATTTAGTTGACTATGTATTTAGTTCCCAGTTCATTGTTAGTATGCCCAACTAAAATACAAGCTCCAGGAGAGTAGAGTCTTTGTGTTACTCATGGTTG
Source organism: Anoura caudifer (assembly GCA_004027475.1). Taxonomy (NCBI): domain Eukaryota; kingdom Metazoa; phylum Chordata; class Mammalia; order Chiroptera; family Phyllostomidae; genus Anoura; species Anoura caudifer. Next base: position 74,327 of record PVKU01004504.1, on the reverse strand, counting down.
TATCTCCAGAATCTAGTACATTGTAGATGCTTCACTGAAATTTTATGAATGAATGAATGAAACATTTATAATGACTGTAAATCCCAAGATCACTAAGGAATGGAAATATGTTATGGTCTCTCACTAGATTGGCACAAATAGGGCTCCTTCGCTTTGAGGATATTAGATGTTGACTTTGTACATGGGCAAGTTCTCCCATATCAGATCTAGAATGTAAAACAGATACCTTAGAGTTCAGGAGTGTCTGACTTTTGGCATCTGTGTGCCACACTGGAGGAAGAGTTGTCTTGGACCACACACTAAATGCACTGTGACATATAATCACAAAAAAATCTCATAATGTTTAAGTAAATTTCCAATTTTGTGTTGGGCCACATTCATAGCCATTCTGGGCTGCACATGACCTGTGGGCCCCAGGTTGGACACCCCTGCACCATGAGAGTGAAGGAGGATCAGAAGAGGCCAAAGGAGTTTTCCTTCTTCCATCTGGGGGCAGAGCAGGGTCAGAGAATGACAGGATGTGGGGCTGGAGGCTCTGCTTTGTCACTGGCTGTTTCTGATCATTTCACTGATAGTTCTGGGCCTCAGTTTCCTCACCCATAAATTGGGAACAACTACTCCTTCTCAAGCTAATCACTTAAGAGCTGTATGCTGAAATGAAATAGTGGAGGAAGTTGGCATTATAACAGCGAGTCTCTATTTCCAGACCACCTCTCGAAAGTGGTGGCCCAGTATTATTGGCAGAGCAAGGGTGTTGGTCAAGCTACACACTCACATATACTTTGAATGAGACTGGGAACTGAGCTTTTGGGAGCTTCAAGACTCATCCCAATGAACTGCTGCAAGCTTCCCACCTCCTAAGTAATGAGCTCCCTTTCAATGGAGGTATGTGAGCAGAAGCCAGAAAATTGCTTGCTGGAAGAGTCTTTTAAAGCAACTTTAGAAACTTCAGCATCTAGCACTTGATAGGACTAGTGAAAATTCAGTGAATGGACTAAGAGTTCTTTTCACCCAGCAGTTCTACTGTTTTTCAGATTCCTGCTAGGCAGCTGAGCTGTGGAGATTCAATCTTACATTTCTTGCTTTGGGTCTTAGCAGATGTGGAAAATTTAGGTGCTTGGCAGTAGAGACTTCTTGAAGGAGACAGTTTTTGTCTGGGCAAAACCAGGCCAATTTTTGCTCATACATTTTAGGAGGAGAGTAAAGGTGCATTGGGTAGCTTTTCTCCCCAAGAAGGGCCTCCATTTGTAACTCAGCTTCTTAGGCCTTGAGGACCAGAATAGAATTGAAATTGACATGCACTTAGCTAGTGGTGGAACTTCAGAGTGTTAAACCATGGGCATGGTGCACAGGACCCCCCTACTCCCAATAAATGGGAGCTGAGTTTGTTAGGATTGTTAGTGGTAGGGGCCAGTGTTCCTGTTTAGGAAAGGAAGGTCTGGGAGAAGTGTCAGGGTGAGGTAAGGAATGATACCATGAAAGGGTAAAGGGGAGGAACCTGAACTTCCTCCTGAAGCTTCTGTCCCTTCCTTCTGCCAGCACTTGCTAATCAGTTCATGGATCTCCTGTGTTTTTAGGTGACAGGGCCATAAATTAAGCAAGGAACACATCTGCAAGATGAGGAAATATGCAAGAGTCAGAATGGAGACTGCTAATGAAGCCTGAAAAGGGTAATCAAGGCAAGTTCTTCTAAGCCAACCCATCCTAGGGAACAATCAGGCAGAGGGGTTTGGGGGACTGGCTGCCTTCAGGTCACATGTCAGCTGGGCCATTTGGTAGCTATGTGACTTGGGTAAGTCACTGACCCTCCCTGGAACTTTCTCTAAAATCTGCAGAGATAAACGGGCAAATGGAGATACTGTTACCTACAGTACAAGATTGTTTGGAGAAAGAAATAAGAAAATTCATGTAAGATACTTAGCACAGTGCTTAATAAATATTAGCTGTTCATTTTATGATTATTTATACCTATTTTACAGATAAGGAAACTGAGTCTTGGAGAGGCTTATTAACCCACCTCCAGTTTCACAGATGCTGGAGTGACTTGAAGAATTAAATAATATCTGTGAAGCACTTTATCAGTGCCTGGCTGAAGAATGGGGGCTTAATAAATGCCACATCTTCACTCTGTATCTCTCTTTCTTGGAAGATTTCCTGGCAGTTTAGTTAAGAAGATCCAATCCAACAAGCTCTGACTCAAGACTCAAAAAAATGAAATACAAACTGGGTTTGTATACTTACTTTTTCTCCCAAATTATTGATTAGCAGGACTTTTGGTTTTATCTGTGTGTTTTCCACAATCAATTTTGTCATCAGGGTGACTCCAAATGAAGAATGAAAGAGGTTTGTAAAATAGATTAATTTTATCCAAATTCTTCTTTCTTCATATCACTTCTTTATTCAATTGATCCCAAACTGCGTAGAGTTTACCCCTTGTTTGCCTAATGCTCTATGACACAGCCTTGCCCTTCTGCTCCGACCTGCTTCTTACAGCTCCTTAAAATCGATCTTTCAATTTAAATCACCTTGCCCTCATCACTGTTACCCCCTCACTGCCGTCTCTGTGCCTATTTTGTTTCTCTCTCCTGGAATGACTTTTCAGCTTCTACCACCCTTTTCGGTCCAGCCCTCTGGCTTTGTCTGGAGAGCCCTTCCTGACTGCTCTAGCCAACTCTGACTTCTTTCTTTTCTGCACACATCTTTCTTTCCATTTCTCGGATTATCTAATGCTCTGATAGAACTTATCTCCTCAGTTGGATGGTCGTGCCTTCATGGAGAGGAATAGTATAATGCCATTCTTCAGTTGGGGGCGATAAGAAATTAGCAGGAAATAGCAGTGTAAAGTTGTCTTTATGGTCCCGACTCAGTCCCTAATCCTTATCGGTGAGGGTAAATCTAATTCCCAGGCAAAGGGTATGCGTCTTTATTTCATAAAAAGACTGCACATGAATCAGTTGATCCACCACTTCCAGCCTCAGATCTCAGATTTCCCACAAAGGAAGGGCTTGTTTTCTTCAACAATCAGAAGACACAGAAACCATATTCACAGAGTTTTCCTAGGGGAAGATGACTGTGAGTCAAGGATGCTGTGCCTCGCCTGGTTCTCCTGTATGTTTGAACATGATAGGAGGACATACCGGACCTATAAGAGCTCAGAAAGAACCCCACACCCCACCCTGGCCAGGTGGCTCAGTTGGTTGGAGCAGCGTCCTGAACATCAAAAGTTTAGTGGTTCGATCCTTGTATGGGAGGCAACGGATTGATTGATGTTTCTCTCTCTCTCTGTCTCTGTCTCCCTGTCTCTCTCTGTCTCTCTCTCTCTCTCATTAATAAACATATCCTTGAGTGAGGATTTCTAAAAAGAGAGAATTTCATACCCTGATCTTTCTTGAAACAGTGAACAACTAGGAGGTGAATCAATATAAACGTTCATGAATATAGAAGACAGGGCATAACATAGAATGGTGATGACCGTTGGATTCAGTTAATTGTTGATGTCAGCCTAAATTTTAAAAAAAAATCTTACAAAAGAAGATTGTAAAAGCTATTATAAATTTAGAAGAAAACACTGAAACTCTAGTTAATAAAGGGGAAAATTTCTGTAGATAGTTACTCTGAAGAAGAACTGTCACAAACTAGTGAAGAAATGATGAGATGACACCCTTGCTCTCTTGATAGTTAAAAAAAAGGACAATAATGGCCTCGGAGGAATTTTCTACTTACTGAAGAGAAAAGTTGTGAAATGAGAATCATTAGCACTGGTTGGACATTTATTGAATCACCCACTACTGGCCTTAAACAAATCACTTTCAGCACTCAGTCCAGGGCTCTTTCAGAAGGTCAGCACGCAGCATCTTAGCTTTTTCACATATCACTGCCTCCAAAATGCTCTCACTGGCTAACTGCTTTTCATTTATCCAAATCAACAATAATTTTTCTACCACTTCAGTTGCCCATGGTTGTTATTTTGTGAGCACTTTCACACCCTTAGCAACATCAGCACTCCTCATGGCCTCTTTATGTTTTAAAATTGTGCTAATTGTCAATTTCACCATGCCACATTGGGAGACAGATCAGACACATGAACACCTCTACCATACTTTGCAATTATTTTTTTTAAAGCTCTACTGTTGTTCTCACAATGTTCCTTTTTCACTTTGCTGCTCTCACTAACCTTCTTGGGAGCCATGGTGACTTACTGTACATATTTAATAATAACAAACAGCAACAAAAAACCCCACAAAAGTATTCATAGCACCATGTCCCAAGATGTGAGCCATGCAAGGTATAGTGGTATACTGGCTCACACTCGTGCATTCTCTCTTTTGTTTGTCTCCTGAGAGACACGTGACTGAACGTACAGGAGTCGGTACAAAACCGAAGTTTTTTGTACAACAACCGACACACTTTTTCCATGAACAACTTGGTTGAGAACTGAATTGTTCAAGATGGGAGACATTCAAGCACCAAGGCTGGACTGTACATGGGAGTGCGCGCGTCACCTGGTGAGACCTCGATATGGGGCACTGAGTGATGGACAGCTGGGAAAGGACGAAAAGCCCTCCATCTCATCATGTCCATCCAGCAACTCCAAAGCAAACACCCTGCACAGAAGGCCCCAGTGGTTTAGGAGGAAGGGACTCACTTAAGCCGGATGTGTCAATAACATATTTCGAACTGTACGTCATAAATGTCACCTAATGTCTTTCAAAATGTCTTTCATTTACTGTGTCCTGCTTTGACCTGGTGTCTTCATCTGTACCATGAATGAGGTGGATCTAGGGACAGTGACAGAGGAAACCACTCAGCTTGCTATGAGTGAAGGTGAGGGAGAGGGTGCCCTGGCCTCAGTTTGGGAACCTTGAGTATTAGCCTGGCTCTGCCATTCCTTACTCTTTGACAATGGACAGCTCCCATGCCCTTTCTGGGACTGTTTTCCCATCTGTAATAACAGTAGCATTAGCTACTGCTGACAGGCAATTTTCACAAATGCTTGTGGAATCCTCATAGCATCTTTATGATATAAAAACTACTTAGTCCCATTTTACAGATGAGGAAACTAAGACTCAAGAGTGAAAAAATTTCACCAGAGGTCATAGAGCTAGTCTATAGTAGAGTCAGGATTTAAATCTAGTTCTTCCTTATGCCCAAGCTTGTAACCTTGCCACCACATCACACATTTCTTTTAGAGCAGATCTGTGGCCTCCTTGGTGGGCAAGGAACACTTCTGTGTTGCACTGAGAAGACTTGCCCCCGAAGACAGATGCTCTCCATCATTTGCTTCAAAAGCTGAGGCACCCAACCCCTCAGCCTTAATTTCAAAAATGTATTTAAATATGTCTTTCGGATTACTCTAATAACCCATGCTTATAAAATAAAGAAAGAAATGCATAAATAAAACCATGCCTCTATTTAGAGATAACCTTTGCTAACACATTGGTTCATTTCCCTCTAGTCTTTGTTCTGTGTGACTAGATACAGATATAGATGATATAGATCCATGCTCAGCCAACTACCCTCTTTGTGGTAGATCTTCCTGAAGGGACAATTGAGTGGTACACTTCCCTGTCTGCCACATTGGTCATTTAACCATTCTGGGCAAAAATAGGACACCCACAGAGTCCCAACCACGGGGACCTTGCTATGCTGATCTCCCACCAGCCATCCTCAAATGCAGCCCAAGTCTACTGCTGCCTGCTCATTGTTTCTCTGGATGTCCTGCCCCCTCCTGCCCCAGGGCCTTTTCTGTTGGCCTGCCTGGAAGACAGTAAATTCTCCATAAATCTGTGTTAAAAAAAAAAGATGAATAAATGAACAAATGACCAAGAATTCCTTGAAGTCTTGCTCTCATCTCAGCATTACGAAGAAGTTGTTTCAGATATCCCTGGTAGAAATCAGTCTTTCTCTGACCCCAAAGCTGGAGGTTCAGCTCTAGGTCTGAGGATAACAGCTCTGCTTCTAATTTGTCAGCTCTTAGGAGCTGTGTCTAAAACTTCCCATCTCCCAGGCCCTTTTTTACGTGCTTTGCAAATTTTATCCTCTCCAAACCATATGATGGGTTGATGTTCTAAAATTCCCATTACAAGCAGGGAGTCTGTGCTCTGAGAAGCCTAGAGCCAAGATTCACAATCAGGAGGAAGACCGCAGAGCCAAGCTCTTACTCAGGACTTGACCCCATTCAGCACATCTTCTACCTACTGATACGTGTTAGAGCTGAACACCATTCTAACTTGGGTCATTGGAGAGTAGGGGTTCCCAGCAGATGTTTCAGCACCACCACCCACTGAAACATCACTGTGCACCCACTCTTTGTAGAATATGAGCAAGGAAGACCAGGAGAGGAGGCTGAACGAGCAGACAAGGGTCATTCTCTAGGGGAAACACAATGCCAGACTTGGGGCCTCCACCCTGGCAGATTGTTGTTGGCTTAAAAATAAACTTCATTTTTTTAGAGTAGCTTTAGGTTGACAGCAAAACTGAGCAGAAGGCGCACAAATGTGTTACCTCCTGCGCCCACACAGGCACAGCCTCCCCCATTACCAGCACCCCACACTGGAGTGGGACGTTTGTTGCCATTGATGAACCTACACTGACTCATCATAATCACCCAAAATCCATAGTTTACATCATGGTTCACTCTTGGTGTTGTACAATCTATGGGTTTGGGCAAATGTATAATGACATGTATCTGCCATTACAGCATCAGAGTAGTTTCACTTTCCTAAAAATCCTGCACTGTACTTCATCCCCCCCTCACTCCTGCAACTGCTGACCTTATCATTGTCTCATAGTATCACCTGTTCCATAATGTCATGTGCTTGAAATCATACAGTGTGAAGCCTTTTCACATTCACTTAGTAATATGCATTTAAATACCTCTCTGCCTGCTCATGACTTGATAGCTCATTTCCTTTTAGTGGTGAATAATATGCCATTGTGTGGATGTCTCACAGTTTACTTGTCCATCCACTTATTGAAGAGCCTCTTTGTTGCTCTGAGTTTTGGCAATTATGAATAAAGCTATCATAAACATCTGTGTTAAGGCTTTTGTGTAGACAGTCCAAATAGCAAGGATCACAATTGCTGGATCATGTTTGGTAACACACTCTGGAAGCTTCCATCAGCATCCTGATGTCCAGATCCACAGGTGCTGCAGTCATCGGCTCCATTAGTAGCCATGCCTGCAGGCAGAGGGTCAGCTGGATAGGCAAGCGATTACAGGACAAAAGGGGCAAACACTGACTTTGCCAGCCAGCCTTGTATAGGAGCAAAAGAGAATTGCTTTGTTCCCCCTTTCAGAACCAAATGTGAGGCCTTGCTCTTTCCTGCAACACTCTCTCCCTCCCAAGCTGAGGAGGGTGGGATCAGGCCTCTGAGCTTTTAGCCCTGGCCCTAGATCCTAGCCTGGGGGAAGCCCAGGACAGCAAAGGCAAAGGCCACAGGAGAGGCTTCTCTGGCCCTCCCTCTCTCCCTATCTACAGCCCAGCTACCCACCCCAACAGTTCCTGCCCTGGCTCAGACCTGGACTAGCCATGGCCTTGGTCTCCTTTCAACCCACCCTACACACCACCTGCCAAAGAAAACTTCCTGAAACTGAGATTAGCTAAGATTATCTCTCTCCAGCTCAGAAAACTTCCATGGCTTCCTAGTACCTAGCCCAGTTGTTCTCCAAGAGCTGTCAGGGGTCGGGGGGCAGGGGCAGGCAAGTCCATTTCCAGGGGGGTCTTCATTGTCCAAACAAATTCTAAATTAATATAAATCTGTTATTTGCCTCCTTACTCTCATTCTCTCACAAGAGCAGAATTTTTTACTCCATGATACTCAATATTGCAACAGATTGAAGACAGGGAAAATGTGAGAATCCAGCTATTTTTCTATGACGCCAGCCATAATGGAGACTTCTGAAAGTGTAAAACAAACTGGCTTTTCTTACTAACACTGTTTTATTTTTTATAAAATAGGTCATTTTGTTAAAATGCAATGAGATTATTATTGTTGTTTTAAAAGGAATCAACAAATACATCTTTTTAAAAATACTTCAGTGTTACAGAATCCCAGCCTCTGCAACTCTGAAATAGACATGTGGGCCCCATTGCCTGTGCCAAGGCTCCTAATGTCACAGGTGGGCACAGGAAACCAGGTTCTTGGTGATTGGGACAAAGAATTGAACCGAACACCCAGAGTTTATAGCAGAGAACATGAGAGCAGGCCAACTCCAAGTAGAGATTGACCTCATGGGCTGGAGGGATTCTGTTCTTATAGGGCAGATCCTTCCTGGCTAGTTTTGGTGGGCTTTTACTGCACATGTGGTCTCCCATAATGTTACTGAATAGACCCTTCTCCTGGGGTCCCCCTGTACTAGGTTCACTTTGCCCATCGCTAGAGAATTATAGCTCTCCATGTTAGAGATTGATGAAAAGGAAAGGAACTATTTATTCAAGCTATACAGATTTAAGAGTAATGACTTAATGTCTTCATTAAAATCCTAAAGTCCCTTAAAACACCCACAAACACACACAGTCCTTCCTTCCCCCCTTTGCCCGGTCCGGGGTGCTGTATCTCAGGAAAAGAAATAGAAGTACGTGGCTCAGGTAGTTGCCAGTTCTTCTCAGTAATCCGTGCTCAGCTGGTAGGCCTCCTGCGGTTCCTGGCACCATCAGCTGTGTTGCTGGGATCTCTTGTTCTTATTCCAAAACCACATGGCACCTTCTCATGGCCCACTAGCAAGAGTCCTTTCACCCCTTTCCTTCCCACAGCATCTCTCCTGCATTCTTCCAAACTGCTAAGAGAGAGCTCTGCATGGCTGCTACATCTTGCTTTCTGGCTTCCTAAGCTGCGTGGCAAAGGGAGACCCAAAGCCATGTGGTTCTCCCCTGCTAAATCCAGGTGGTGATTCTCTGCCAAAGCTGTGTGGTGATTCTTGTCATGGCTGCTGCGCCTGGGTTTAAATCCCAGCGCTAATCTTCCTCTGCAGCCCCATTTCTGACTCCTCCCACAATTGGTTGCACTTGCCAGCACTCCTATATTTTCCAGCTTTCTGAGCTGCCATATTAACTCTGGGCAGGCACGGCCCGGTGGCGTAGAGCCAATCATCTCCAAGCTCTCACGCAGGTGCTGTAACCAGGGGGAGTTGCCTCCCAGTTACATCTTGGGTGGAAGTCACTCCCTTTTCCCTGGCTCAAAGCAAGGCCACAGCTATTTAACATATCTATGAAACCAGTGGAAGGTTATAGACATGTTAAAGGACCGTTCTAGAAGTTATCTGCAAAACTGTTGCTATGCAAAACAACTCAACGGCTCTGCTCCATGAGTCCTATTCCCCCAGCTCAGACCTTGTGGGGGTGAGGACATCCCATATTTTTAATATTTCCTGGCCACCCTGAGTTCTGGACCCCATTACAAATCCTTTTGGGGCCCCCCTGGCTGCATCCTCTTACACTAATGCCAGAGTTTGGTAAAAAGGAAAGGAATCGCTTATTTAAAAGTTATACAGATTTAGAGTAATGGCGAAATTCTGCCATGAAGTCCCACTCCCTTTAAAATACAGCCCCCTTTCCTCCCCCCCACACACTCCTGCCTCCCTTTTGCCAAATCAGGCCAGTTCTCAGAATAGGCCAGTCACAGGTACTGTCTCTCAGGGGAAAAAAACAAAAAACAAAAAACAGAAGTCCGCGGCTCAGCATTGGGGTCACAGCTCAGCATCTCAGTCATCTCCCATTAATCTGTGCCTGGACAGACAGGTCCCACAGTCCCCAGTGCCATCAGCCATGTCGCCGTGTTCTCAAGCTCTTAATCCAAAACTGCGTGGCACCAACAAGTAGCAGGCTGGTGGGGGTTCTTCTGCACCCTTTTAACCCACGTGGCTGAGGGAGCAAAGAGCTGCCATATCTAGTTGAATTTCAGGCTGGAGCTTCAGGAGCTACAGCTGGGGTGGGGGGGTTAAAGTCACGCCCCTCTCCTTGGCAGCACAGTTTTTTAACATAACTATGAAGCTAGCTGAGTTGCCATGGTAATGCAAAGTAACTCCCAGAAGGCCAGCCTCCCACTTCTCCATCCCCCAGACCAAGGGTGTAGAAGCTCTTTTTCCTGAACCCCTCTCTATACCCAGTTACATCAGAGTTAGTTTCTTTTATGGCAAATATCAATGGATGGAATCCATCCATATAGACAAATGCTCTTTGAGGTCTTCAGTTTTTGAGAGTGGGTTAAGAAGAAAAAAAAAGAATTAGCTCCTGGATAAGAGGATCATGGCTAAATCATCCCAGTGTGGATCCCAGTGTGGCATTAAAGGCTCTGTCCTCCATTTGACCCTCACACATTTAGGCTACTGCAGCATCCAGGGCTGGCAGGCCCCCAGGTGGCCATCCCTCATTTGGTCACTTCTGCTTGCAAGGCCCTTTCCTCCCTTCTCTCCTTGTCATCCTTTCAATTCCATCTTAGTTGGCACCTGCCTTCCCTGACTGCCCTTACCTCAAGGCTGGGTCAGAGCCCCTCCTCTGAGTCTTTTTCTCCACACTTTTTTGGTCTCTTCCTATTGTCTCTTCCTCTAGGGGCTGTGGGCCTCTGTGGTAGGTGGAAATCCTGCTCTCTCTCTCTCCTAACCCCGCTTGGCACACCTCAGGACCACAATCGTGCTGTGCTGGGTAGGATGGATGCTGCTTCAGTCACCCCTGAACTGCCAAGCACAGAACCTGGCTTAGCTAAATACTTAACCATCTTTCTATTTTTAAAAAAATGCATGTTTTTTCTTGCATAAGCATTAAGACAGAAATGCATCACCCCCACAAACAAACTTATGTCAGATTTCGGTATCCCTTTTCAGTGTTTCCCCCTAGTTTCAGTTGTTTGCATTGCGGTGATTCCAACTAAGCACAGTTCTAACATCTGTGTTTTCACCCAGCTATAAAACACAATATTTTTCAATTTTAAGAAAGTGTTCAGAAATAGACTATTGAATTGATATAACATCTGACTCCTCCAATGTGGGATCTTTGGCATTTCCAGTGTGATAGTGTTTAGTCTATCCTCATTCAAAGGGCAAATATTTAAAATAAGTGTCCATTTGCTGGTAAATACTTGGTGAAATGTATGCACACTCTCATTGAAGTGTAAATAAAATTTGGTAAATAATTTTGTGGTGTGTTCCTGGGGTCATAAAATGTTCCAAGGCATAGAGTTTATAATTTTGGTCCTGGGGTTATCCTAAAGGATTGTGCAAATATTGGAAAGAACCAGCATGTATTTAACTGAATGAAGCCTTCAAAAGAGCTTGCCCTAGAGTTGGGCACTCTAGTTTCTAAATGACTTGGGGTTCACTCAGGTTTTGCCATCTTTCTCCTCTTATGGCAGAGGTCCCTGTTAGGTTGGAGTCGCTCAAGAAACCACACAGAGGCAGCAAGCTAAGGAGCAGGGTTTATTAGCAGGGAATAAGAGGGAATGTGGAGCCAACCTAGGGAGGGTTGGACTTGTGGGGGGGAAGTGGAGAAAGTGCAGCCAACCTAGGGAGGTTGGGGAGCCAACCAAGGGAAGTTAAGACTCGTGGGGGAAAGTGGGGCCAACCTAGGGAGGTTAAGACTCACTTGGTTGTTCTTAGGGCAGGATTTTTAAGTGCAAAAACCCATGAAGGGTAACTGGTTGGGGTGTTAGAATCCAATTGGCTAGAGCTGGTTGCTGGGTGCCATTTATGATGACCATTGTTCTTTTTTTAAAAAATATGTTTTATTGATCATACTATTACAGTTGTCCCATTTTTCCCCTTTATTCCCCTCCACCTTGCACACCCATATTGCCCCTCTTTAGTTCATGTCCATGGGTCATGTATATAAGTTCTTTGGCTTCTACATTTCCCATATTATTCTTAACCTCCTCCCGTCTTCTACCTACAATTTATGCTACCCATACTCTGTACCTTTTCCCCCTCTCTCCCCAACCACTCCCCCACTGATAACCCTTCATGTGATCTCCATTTCTGTGATTCCGTTCCTGTTTTAGCTGTTTGCTTAGTTTGTTTTTGTTTTAGGTTCAGTTGTTAAAAACTGTGAGTTTGTTGTTATTTTACTGTTCATATTTTTTATCTTCTTCTTACATAAGTCCCCTTAACATTTCATGTAATAAGGGCTTCGTGATGATGAACTCCTTTAACTTGACCTTATCTGGGAAGCACTTCATCTGCCCTTCCATTCGAAATGATAGGTTTGCTGGATGGAGTAATCTTGGGTGAAGGTCCTTGCCTTTCATGACTTTGAACATTTCTTTCCAGCCCCTTCCTGTCTGCAAGGTTTCTTTTGAGAAATCAGCTGACAGTCTTATCGGTACTCCTTTGTAGGTAACTCTCTCCTTTTCTCTTGCTGCTTCCAAGATTCTCTCCTTATCTTTAATCTTGGGTAATGTAATTACGGTGTGCCTTGATGTGTTCCTCCTTGGGTCCAACTTCTTTGGGGTTCTCTGAGATTCCTGGACTTCCTGGAAGTCTATTTCCTTTGCCAGATTGGGGAAGTTCTCCTTCATTATTTGTTCAAATAAGTTTTCAATTTCTTGTACTTCCTCTTCTCCTTCTGGTACCCCTATGATTTGGATGTTGGAACATTTAAAGATATCCTGGCCGTTCCTAAGCCTCTCCTCATTTTTTTGAATTCTTGTTTCTTCATTCTATTCTGATTGAAGGTTTATTTCTTCCTTCTGGTCCACACTGTTGATCTGAGTCCTGGCTTCCTTCCCATCACTGTTGGTTCCCTGTACATTTTCCTTTATTTCACTTAGCATAGCCTTCATTTTTTCATCTAATTTGCAACCCTGTTCAACCAATTCTGTGAGCATCCTGATTACTAGTGTTTTGAACTGTGCATCTGATAGGTTGGCTATCTCTTCATTACTTAGTTGTATTTTTTTCTGGAGCTTTGATCTGTTCTTTCATTTGGGCTTTTTTTTTTTTTTTTTTTTTTTTTTTTTTTTTTTTTTTTTTTTTTTTTTTTTTTTTTTTTTTTTTTTTTTTTTTTTTTTTTTTTTTTTTTTTTTTTTTTTTTTTTTTTGGTCTTGGTGCACCTGTTACCTAGTAAGGTGGGGAGCCTTAGGTGTTCACCAGGGCAGGGCAATCCACATCGTCGCGTTGTGATGCTGTATGTGGGGGAGGGGTCCAAGAGGGAACAATGCCGCTTGCTCCACTCTCTGCCGGTTTTCAGTCACTTCCCCCACTACTCACAATCAAATTGGGCCCTTCTGGTGCTGATTCCCAGGTGGGTGTGTTTGTGTACATTCTAGGATCCTGTGGTCTCTTCAATGAACTCTCCTGTGAGGCTGGGAGTTTCTCCCGCTGACACTCCAACCCCCACAGGTGTTTTCAATCAGAGGTCTGAGGCTTTATTTCCCTGAGCTAGAACCCTGTGTTGTGTGGTCTGTCTGGCTCCCTAGTTGTTCCTCCTGGTTTATCTGCATTTGAATGTGGGATCACTCATCCTCCAACTGCTGCCTCACCAGGTTCACCAGCCACCGCCTTGCCTCAAGTCCTCTCTGTCCGGCTGACTATTTCTGCCCCTCCTACCTGTCTGGATGAATGTTTCTTCTTTAACTCCTTGGTTGTTGGACTTCCATACAGTTTGATTTTTCTGTCAGTTCTTATTGTTTTTTGTCTTTAAATTTGTTGTTGTCCTTCTTTTGGTTGTTGGAGGAGGTACAGTGTGTGTACCTATGCCTCCATCTTGCCTGGAAGTCCCCATTGTTCTTGATACATCTTGTCAGGCTCAAGTTAAAGCTGCATCCTATTATGTCGGATAGGCTGACCCCAGATCCCAATCTTAGCTGGGCATCTGTTTGTCCTGGGTAGGGTCGGCAGGTAGTTTCCCAGGCAGGCATTTTCCCAGGCTACAGTTTCCCATGGTACAGTTGTCCCACCTGGTGATTTTCCATTCCTCCTAGGCCTACCTAGGTCTGTCAGTCCCCTCATCCCCTCAAACTGTCCTCCTCTTCCCTGAGACCTTCTTCATGGGGTACCACCACCTCCAGGAAGCCCTCACCCCTCTTTGAGGTCTGGGTTGAGTGGGTGAGGAGCTAGTCTGGGCAGTGCCAGGCTCACAGTGGGAGAATGTTTCCTCACTTCTCCACCTTGTCCCCTTTCCCCTTCATTAGCCCTATTAGTCATCAGTGGGGTTAAGTGGCCTTGGCTGTACCCACTCTATGTCCTAGCTTTACTCACCTAGGAGCTATGCATTTGGTCCATAGCCCATCACTTCTGTCTCGAACCAAGCTGAGACAGAGACCACTTTGTGAAGCAGCGAAGTTACACAAACTCCGAGGAAGAGAGGAAGCCCTGGAGGCTTGGTTTATGCCCTGGAGGAAGACCTCTGAACAGCTGAGCAGCGGTGATACCCCTCTGTGACTGCAGTAAACAATTGGGGCTGGGGTGGCGGAGAATGGGGGTGGTAAGGAACTGGGTTCCCTACCCACTTGCCTAGTAGTGATACAAAAGATGAAGTCACAGCAGCCAAGGGTACCTGGGGGCAATCTGGGTGGCCTCACCCAGATGTCTGAGCACAAAACCCATTGTCTGTACAGGCAGTCTGAACTAGTCAGTCTTGGGAATCAGTTTCACCAGCAGCCCAGGGAGCCCTTAGCAGCGTGGCTCTTATACCTTTGGGATTTAGGGGTGGATAGCATCATGTGCACTGATAATGAGGTGGAAAAGTTAGCTTCCATCATGACTCACCTCTCTCTGTGCCAATGACTGCAGAATAGCCTGAGGTTCAGAAGCGGGCAGGGATCGCATTCTCTGTTGGAGTGGGTCATGGTTGTGATTCATACTGTCTTGGTGGATGCAAAAGACATGCCAGACACTGTGAGCAAATGGCAGTCCTACACAGACTTAGTACAGACCCTGCAGGAGTTGGGCAAGTGCCAGGCCATGTTGAATCCCAGTACTCAGTGCCCCGATGATGAGTGCTTTAGGCAGTCATGAGTGATCTGGTGCAGCGTCATGCCCCTTCTGCTTCCTTTGGATCCTGCCTGGCTACCTTGGCCCTGCATGTCAGGCACCATATTAATGTTGTCATCACAATGGTGATGAGTCTGGGGGAGGCAGAGACTCACCCACAGAAGAAAGGAATGCCGATGGTGTCCAGAACTTCCCCTGTGTCTGGGTCAAACAGAGCCCCAGTGTGGGTGACCAGGACACAGATGTGGTCAGACCTTTTAGAGGCAGGAGTCGATGAAGTAAGATTGATAGGAAGCCAAACGCCTACTTATTAGAAACAGTTGCAAGCTGACCAACGTTTCCTGCGGCACCAGAAGAAGAAGGCGGTGAGGAGGAAGTAGCCTAATGTCACACAGCATGCCATTGGCAAAATGAGTCAGGCAGAACAGGGACAAAAACAGCCTTAACAAGAAGCGCCCAAACACAATGGATTAAGTGACTTAGTTCATTCCTTTCTGCCCGAGAGCCAAGAGGTGAGTAGTCGGGCTGCTGGAGCAGTGGTGCCATTCTCAATGCCCAGCTTCCACCTCTGATCTCAGGCAGTTGTTCCACTTGTTCCCGTTTCTAATTAGAAAGAAGGGGGAAAGAAGGTCCAGAGGATGTGGAGGGACCCCGCTTTTCTTTTAAAGCACAAAGTGGAATTTGTAGCATTACTTCTGCTTATATGCCACTGGCTAGACTTTATCACTTAGCCACAGTTGCTGCAAGGGAGACTGGGAAATATAGTCTCTGGCTGGGGGCCATGCCCACCACTAAAGCCTGAGGCAGGGAGAGAAGAATGATCACTGGGGAGCAGTCTTTCCATAAATACAAGCTGAAAACCCAAGATTTTCCAGGACCACAGGTCTCTACCAAATCTGGACTTTCATCAGTCAGTCAACAAACACCAGGGTGGCAGGCATAACAGTAATTCAGCATGCAGAGGCTGAGATTCACCTTGTGCTCACTGGGTGTCAGGCCCTGCTTACACACTTTTCAATCATTGGCTCCTTTAATCCTCACAAGAGCCTAAAGAGGGAGGTTTTACTGTCAGTTCCATTTGCCCGGTGAGAAAACTGAGATTCTGAGAGGTGAAGTAGCTTGCTCAAGATTTCAGGGCTGGAAAGTGGCCGGGGTTGACCTGAGCTCAGATGTGCCCAACTTCCTGGCCTTGCCCTGGAGCCAGCAGCCCCTCTGGCAAACCTGAGCTGTGGTCCTTACAGGAGTGCTCCAGACCCCTTCAGGCTACCCCAAGGGCCCAAGGGCCCCCTGAAGTGACTTGACCCATGAGTCAGCCTTCTCCGGAGGCCCCTGGGAGAACTGGCAGCTGAGTGCATGTCTCTGTGCGGCCTTGGCCTCTCTGAACCTGAGTTTTCTATGGGGACGAAAGCAGTCCCTCCTTCACAGAGTTGTGCAGTGTAACGAGATGGCGGCTGGGCAAAGGGGGCAAAATTCTTTGGGCCTCTTGGTGGGAAAGTCAGATGCCCTCCTGGAAAAAAGAGGCAGCTGGGATCTTGACACAGGGCTAATGCTGGCATGCGGCCCGCGTGGCATGCCCGCACAAGCAGACGTGACTGGGGAATGGGTGGCATGAAACTGAGGGCCTGCATGTGGTGAAGGAAGAACAGCCTCAAGAAGACCTCCTCTGTCCTGGGCAAAAGAAAGCAGAGCGTGCTGAGATCTGCTGAGAGGTGGCCAAAGTGCCAGGGAGCTTGGACATCACCTCTCTGAACAAAGGCTCCCATAGTGTAGGTTCAAGTTCTGGCCCTGCCACTTGCTCACTGGGTGGCCTTGATAAATCCCTTTGCCTCTATGAGCCTCGGTTTCCTCACCTGTCAAACAGGGACAATAGTGGTGTTTAGTATAAGGATGTTGTGAAGAATTAATAAGGACACGTATTCCAGCAAAGGCAGCCCTCCGTGCTGGCAGTTGTCTTAGCATAAGCAGTGATGAACTGTCTTGACGGTGGCCTGGTGCAGCCTGGGGGAGAGCTGAGTGCTGGGGTATGGGTGGAAGGGTCTTGGGCAGAGAGGGGAGCTGGTCTCCACGGGACAGTTGAACACCACCAGGGCCCTTGGCCTCACCAAGCAGGTGGGACTTTTTTGTGCAGCCCACCAGGTGGGTGCACAGGCTCTCAGGGCTAGCAATGGGAGAGATGGATGAGTCCTGGGGACTGGAGACCATGGGTGCTCTCAGGTAGTGCATGAAGAGATCTCAACTCCAGCAGAACTCTGGCCCTTCAAAAGACTTGGAGGGGCAGGCTGGGATATGGCCCAGACCTCTGACTTTGTGTCGTCACTCTGCCCCGTATTCCTGCATCCAGCCAGACCAGGTACCCCCCTGATCCTCCACAAGTCCTCTCAGAGTCCATGGGGGTGCAGGAATGGAGGAAAACACCAGATGGGGTTGTCCCAAGAATGTGACTGTCCTGTTCCCACTACCTGCCTGGTCCGGGGTAGGTGCTCACTATATACCCGCTAAATGTATGAGTAGATGAATCAAGGGTTCGACCACTGCCACAGACTGGCCCTCTGTGCCCAGTGTCCCTATTTGTAAAACAAGAAGGCAGGCTGGATAGTCACAGATGTCTCTTCCAGTTCTGGATCCAGGTCTCTGCTGCCTTAGCTGCACTTCCCTCACCAAATCCCAGATGGAAGGAATGCAATGGGTCACACAGGAGGATGCAGAAGTAGCTTTAATTGCTGAGGGTGGAGGATGACAGACATAGAGATTTCTGTGTTGACTGTAAAGCCAAGGAGTAGCTGAGGGGGGTCCTTCTGGCTGGGCTCGGGTTTTCACTCCAGTCAGATGGTGGCAGCATCTTCCCAGAGGGAGATGCTGTGAGGAAACAAGGCCAGACAACAGGGAAGTAATCTGGAAGGAAACCGCAGGGAGTTAGGCCACTGATAGCAAAGGGGCCCTTATGCGCACCTGCTATTCACCACACTACTGCTGCCCAAGCTCTTTCCCACAATTCCCTGTGAGGTCTAAGGCCTTGGCAACAACAGGACTGGTACCCATGGTTTGGGGTCTTTCTTTGGCACCTGAAGTTGAAACATCCGTAGTCCCTCACTCTCCCCTCTCCTTACATTAGGAATAATGGCAAAAAGACTAACCGGAGCCCTGGTTGTGTAGCTCAGTTGGTTAGAGCATCATCCCATTACATAAAGGTTGCTGCTTCAATTTCCAGTCAGGGAACATAACAAGAAACCATCAATGAATGTATAAATAAGTGGAACAACAAATCAGTGATTCTCTCTCTCTTTAAAAATCAATTAAAAAGATAAAAAACTGATCAAAGCCCAGGACCAGAGTCTGGGTTCGGGGCTCTGTATATAATCAGGATCATGGGCCAGTCTGAGGTCAGCATCAGGCCCCATCTGAGACTAATATCAGGGCTTAACCAATAACTGGGGCCAAAGCTCAGTCTGCGGCTAGGATTCGGGCTCAGTATAGCTACGTGATTAAGGCTTGGGGTTTAGAGTGAGACCAGGATCAGGGCTCAGCTTGGGACTAGGGTCAGGGCTTAGACCAAGACCAAGATCAGCAAGATCAGAACTCAGTTTGCTGCAAGAAAAACAAGAGAACCCTGGCTTTGCTCTGGCTTCACCATATTCCCCTGAGGAGGAGCCTCATCCTTTCTTAGCATGGGGCACAGAGCCTGGTGCCTCACCAGCGGGGGGCATCACAGCAGTCCTCCTCAGGTGCCCTCTTTAGCGAAGCAATTGCTGCTGGGTTTCATTCTGAAGTTTATCTGGAAGAACAAAATCAGTAGCAGGCCTCAGTCTCCATCAACTAGAAACCAGACCCCAATGGCTACCACTCTCCAGTGGGTCAGCCTGACAGCCACAGACCTCAGGCATGTCTCTCCACCTCCCTGAGCCTCAGTTTGTTCATCTGTAAAATGGGTACAATAATGGTACCTATCCCACAGGGCTGTTGTAAGGATCCAATGAGATGGTGCATTCAGAGCACAGAGTAATTGCCCAAGGAACTGGACCTGTGGCTATCTTTATAGAAGGGCCGGCTCCTGAACCCTGACACATTTCACTTAACCCATTTCCTTTGCTCCAGCATCCCCAGCAACCTGGCCATGCCTGGAGACCTGAAGGCTAAAGGAAGCCTCCAGTGGCTGGAGAGGCCACAGCTCCTCATAAGAAGGAAGAGAGGAAGGAAGGTGTTTATTAGCAATGCTCACTGGATATTAGGCTCTTTATGCTTTTTCCTTTAATCCACTCACCAACCCCACAATTTTTATAATCTTGTTTTACTTGGGAGCAACTGAGGCTCAAAGAGGCAGAACGACTGGACCAAGGTCCTACAGTTGCTAAGTAGCAGAGTCAGGATTTGAACTCAGATCTGGCCCATCTTCTTTCTCACATCATTCTGCCAGGCAGCTTCTGTGGGTTAACTGAGTGATGACAGTAGGAAGCTCTCAGAGGCCCATGGAACCCCTTCCATTCTGCAAGGACCCCTCCAGCTACACTCTCCCAACTTGCTCAGGATGTTAGGTCCTTCTTCTCTAGGGTTCCCTGCCCAGACCAACCTGTGGGGTGGGCACAGAGCTGCATGCCCACCCTGGGAAGGCTGCATAGGGAATGCCTTCACTCCCCAGGCTATGACTTACCGACGGCATACTTAATAACATCCACATTCAATGAGGAGACCAAGAGTTTGACCAATGGGCATGCCTGAGAGGGGAGAGAGAGGAAGAGAAGAGGGAGGAGGAGGAAAAGGGACAGATCCATTATCAACTGGGCACAAACTGCCGGCCACCCACGGAGATGCTTTTCACATGGGATCTTGGGACATTTGACCTTTAGGATTCTGGAACACTAGAAAGTTAGAAGTCCAAAATCTGAGAACCTCAGAATGCTAGAATCCTAAAACCTATAACCTTAAGTCCTAGAACCTTAAGAATCTAGAGCATTAACATTGCAGGCTCCTGCACTATTGGGAACCTGGAATTTTAGAGTTAAATGGGTCCTGGGAACCATGGAGCAGTGCTTCTCATGATTTTCTCACAGTTCCCTGGGGATCTAGTTGAAATACAAATTTCATTTCCATAGGCCTGGGGTGGGGCCTGAGAGCCTGCATTTCTAACAAGCTACCAGGTGAGGCCTGTGCTGCTGGTCTGAGGGCCACACACTGAGTGGTGAGACTCTAGTTCTATGAATCACAAAGACACCGGGAGGATTTTCCTTTCATACACCCAGGTTCCTGGCCCCCTTCTGGAATAACTGATTCAGAGTCTTTGGAACTGTGGGCACACAGTGCCCATGGTTTTGTAGGCTGCACAGGAATCCTGCATGAGGCACATATGGTTTTGGGTGATGTGCAAATAAAAAACCTATTCTATAGATCTGTGTTTATTTTTAAAATTAATTTTATTATAAGTGATATTAATTTCTATTTATATGAAGGATATGAAGTTTCCTTTTAAAAATAAGTGTGTTTAAATAAGTTTAAGTAAGTAAAATTGATTAAAGGGAAACATTAGCTAAAAAACATATGGGTAGTATATAAATATGACAGTTCAAGTTTGGGACTCAGTGATTTCAGCTAAAGCCAGGCCTCTGCTCTCCTTCCCCTATCCCTCCAGGCTGAGCCAAGCGGGGCAGGTTCCAGCTGACGGCCCTATGAGAAGTTTGTACCTCAAAAGGAAAGGGGCCTGGAGAGTACAGCCAGGCCTGTAAATGCCACATTGCCCCCACCAGGCCTGGCTCTGGGCACCCAGGAGTGGAGGACTCACCTGTACCTGCACCAGGGCAGACAATGTCTCGCTCAGGAAGCTGGTCGAAGCATCTACAAGTCTGTTGACCAGTTCATTGCGTCTGAAAAAGAGAGGAAACTAATGAAGCACGGGTAAATGGGCAGAGCTGCCAAGCAGCAGGGGCTGGGGAGAGGGTGGGGGATGGCAGAGCACCTTGAAGGCCTGTAAACAAACCCAGGGCCACTGAGATGCCTTAAAAAAAGATTTTATATATTTACTTTTAGAGAGAAGGGAAGGGAGGGAGAAAGAGAGGGAGAGGAACATCAGTGTGTGAGACATACATCAATCAGTTGCCTCTCACATGCCAGAGACCCAGGCATGAGCCCTGGCTGGGAATCCAACCAGCGATCTCTCTCAGTTCACAGGCAGGAGCTCAATCCACTGAGCCACACCAACCTGAGTTGAAGTGTCTTTCTAAGCACAGACAGGTCTCCCTCTATCCAGAAGAATCATCACTTATAACCCCCTGTCTGAGCAGCAGCTCATCCCAATAGCTCATGAGAGTCTCATCACAACCCAGTTCATTCAACAAATATTACAGAGCAGGAACTACATGCCAGGGACCAAGCTAGGCTGGGGACATGAGGATGAGCAAAGTTCACACAGCTCCTAACCTGGTACCTAAACATTAAACAAGTCTTGCTAAGGCTGGTTCCTTTCCACCTTCAGCTCAAAACACAACTGTCACCTCCTCAGGATAGCCCTCTCTTATTGCTCCCTGAAGGGAGAGCTTTGCATCACAGTTCCCTGATAGGTGTGCTGCTCTGCCCAGGGCTTCTGCCATCTGACACACTGCTTGAGGGCTCTTTATTGATGGACTAAATGCTCGCCTGTCTGCCTTTCTCTCAGGACAATAAGCACCACAAAAAGAGGTCCTTGTCTGTTCTCACCAACAAAGTCTCCAGAGCTAAGAACACTGCCTGCCGGGACATAGCAGATACTCATTCCATTTGTGGATGAAAGAATGAATGAAGTAAACATACAATTAAAGGCGTAATAACAACTTGTGATAAAAACTCTGAAGGGTGAGAGTAGACACTTTTGAGAGAGAATGAGAGGAACCTCATTTTAGAGCCTGAAGGAAGAGAAGGCGTTGAAGTGGAGGGGAGCAAAGGTATTCTAGTAGCTAGGACAGCTCTGCACAGTCTGGAGGTGGGAAAAAGCTAGCCAGGGCACAGAGCAAAGGCCAGCGTATCTGCCCACGGTGAACAAGGGGGGAGTGAAGTGAGATCAGGATGGCACAGATCACACAGAGCCCAGATGACCGTGGGGAGGGCTTGGGATTCCATCCAAAGTGGAAGGAAACGCCCTGAGAGGACTTAGAGCAGCAGAATGGAATGCCATGTTACAGATATGGACATTGAGACCCAGAGCAGCAGGATGAATTCCCTGGGGCAAAGTGTGCCCAGGGTGGCTCAGGTCTTTCCAACCAACAGCAGGCCTTGGAACCTTTCTTTGGTTTCAGGGGGGTCTTCAGGCAACCCTGATGGGAGTAGGGTGGATTGATCTCTGCCAATGGCCCAGCCTTATTCCCTGCCAAGGCCAACATGCCCCAGTCCTCAGCTTCCAGAGCATCTCTCCTCTCCCAGCCACCCAGGGTGGCCCTTTCTCCCTCAACCCTCTTCCTGGGGCCAAACCGGCTCCTTCAATCACACAGTATAAGATGTAGATTTTTGTGTATTAACAGGGATCAATGATTTAAATGGAGAGGACTATGTTTTCAAGATACCATTTCAGGAACTTTCCAGTGGGTGGAGAACAATTTGGGGACAATCTGAAACCAGAGCCCATGGTGGGCATTTACTCCTCTTCCCCTCTCCCAACCAGAGGCAAGAAGGTAAATATAATCGATGTTAGTGATTGAGAGCATGGCATAACAGTGAAGGGGTATTTCTTCAAGAAGATATAGCAATCCTAAATATGCATGCCCCTAACAACAGAGCTTCAAAAAGCGAGAAGCAAAATTCTAGTAGAGCTGAAGGGTGAAATAAGCAAATTTATAATTATAGTTGGAGATGTCAACACTCCTGTCTTAGTCATAACAAAGACAACAAAGAGACAAAGTCAGCACAGATGTTATTATTATTGAGAGCTTAGTATATGCCAGGTTCTATGCTAAACACTTGTATTTTAACATTTGGTTAGCTCAGCAGCCTATGAGTAGGTATTATTGTCAACTTCAGTTTACAGATGAGAAAACTGAGGCTCACAGAAGTTATTACAAAGTTATAAGTTAGTAACAGAGCTGGTACTTGAACCAAGGCCTGTCTGACTACAGAGCCTAACTAAACCTGTTTTCAACACATTGTGCCACCTCCCAGGTATAGGAATAGGGCTGAACTTAGGGGACCTTGACTCATCTGAGAGCCCAGCTCTACAGAGATGGACGGGACTTACCTGTCCAACAAGCTCAATGAGATGCTAGCTGGGTCGCTGGCGCATTTTGTTAAGGGCATTTTGGATTCACCATTCTGGGTTTCAATTCTGACACCGCTCAGGAGGTCCATGGAAAGCTTCAGGTCAACTGTCTTTCCAATGCCAGGCCTGCAGGAAATAAGATTCACTGTGAAGAGAGGTCTAGAAGACCTTCCACATTGCCTGCTCTGGCTCTTCCATCTGTGTGGACATTATCCAAAATATCTATGGATAATGTCAACCTTGTCCATATTTTTTATGGAATTTATATATTTACATTAGGTCCTTCTTCTTGGCCACATAGGTTTGGTTCATATAAAATGTTTCTATAGAATTACACTAATAACTAAAATAATAATAATAGTTAACATTTATTGAGCAGAAATTATGTTAGGCACTTATAAAAGGCATTTTGCCTGGACCAAACCATCTAATTATTACAGCAAGACCATGAGGGGAAAGCACCATTACGATCTCTATTTCAAATGAGGAGGCATTGCTACAGAGAGGTTAAGTAACTAACCCAAGTTCTCACAGCTAAAGTATGATGAAATGACACAGTACTTAATTTACAAAGATCTTTCTACAGGTGCTCATTCTCTTATCTCTCTATTTTTTAAATAATTAATATACTTTAAAATGATAGTTTTTAACCATATGATTTCACTTATATGTGAAATCTAATGAACAAAATAAACAAACAAAATAGAAACAGACTCATAGATACAGAGAACCAACTGACAGCTGTCAGAGAGGATGGAGGCTGGGGAGATGAGCAAAATAGGTAAAGGAATTACGCAAAAGGCAAACAAACAAACAAACAAACAAACAAAAACCCAAAAAACTCATGGACACAGACAACAGTATGGTGATTACCAGAGAGAAGAGCGGTTGCAGGGAGGTAAATTGTGATTGAAGGCGACTAGACTTTGGATGGTGAACACACAATGCAATGTGCAGATGATGTATTTTAGAATTGTTCCCTTAAAACATAATTTTATTGACCAATGTAGCCACAATAAGTTCAATCAAAATAAATTAAATCATAAAATTATATTTTTCACCCATGCCCTTTATTATATACTATACACCACTATATGCATTTATCTGTAATGATTACTGTTACTTAAAGAGAATCTTGAGAGACAAAATAATGCTAGAGAAAGTTTTGCCAAAGAGTTATAAATGTCTTCTCCATTTTTGCAAATTTTGCTATTAAATAAATGTTATGATTCCAGAAATATATTTAATGGAGAATTCTTTTTAAAAAGACTTAGTTATGGCCAAAGTTTATTAGAACTTTTTAAAAGTTAGGATTTTAGAGCTTAGAAATTGCCCTTATTTATAGACTGGGCCCCACAGCAGCATGGAAAAGTGCCTGCTTTCCGTTTGGAGATCCATTGGCTATCCTGCACTGCCTCCCCCAAATCCCAGATTCTAATGCATACTCACAGGTCCAACTCGACATCAGCGCTGATGGGAATGCTCAGGTTAATTCCTTTGCCATCAGGACTCTGTTTAGCTTGGATATTCAGGATGTGGACATTGCTGACTTTCAACCTGTGCAAAAACCAAAATTCACTCCTGTCATTCCTCATGACAGCCATTTGCCAAGCACGTCTCTGTACCAGGATCATGCTGGGCAGTTGGACCTCATCAGCTTTGCTCACTTTTGTCTTCACCATAGCCCCCTTCAGAGGTTTGATTGTCTCCATTTCATAGCATGGCGTACGGAGGATCAAACCGTTGTGATTTCTCCCAAGATTCCAAGGAAGAATAACTGCCAGGGCCAGGATTTGAACCCACAACTGTTTATTCCAAAACTCTTATGTGTGAAACCAGTGGGTATGAAGATTTCAGTTATATTTCTTCTGAGGGGATTCAAAATTTTATTCTCAGCAATATGTGGAGAAGAAAGTCTTAGTTCCTGGAAAAGGGAATCCAGGTATCAGCAAACATGTGGAGGTGTGAGTGAAGAGAACCTTCATCCTGACTCTGAAATCACAGAATGTGGAAGCTGAAACCTATGGGATGCCAAGAATGGCCCTGTGGCCCTACCTGTAATTTACTCAAGCTGTGGTGGACCTGGCCTCAGACCACCTTGGTTCTGTGGGAAGACAAGTTTTGTTAACTTTCTGTCTTTAATCTTAAACTTATCCCCTCCCTCAAAGATATGGGGAGCAAAGTCCTCCACCATGAAGCACCTACTCACCCCAAAATGTCCTTCTTAAGTGACAAGACTTTAGAAACAGCATCAGCGAACAGACCTTCAGCTTGCTGTAACAACCGCTCAGACAGTTGCCCAATACGGGAGTTCTGAAGATCCTTAAGGTTTTCCTTCAGTTCCTCAGCCACAGCTGACAAAAACAATCACTATTTAGTGTTATATACCACTTATGAAGTACCTACTATGCACCAGGTACTAGATAAGACTATTTGCTGATGTTATTTCCTATAATCTTCCTAACAACTCAGTGAGGTAGATCTTGATATTGTCTGCATTTTGCAGATGAGGAAATGAAGGATGAAAAGTTTAGGAAATGTGCCTAAAGACACACAGCTGCAGAGCCCCTCTTCCTTCCACGCTGTCTTCATGCTAATATATACCCATTATTCATCAACAAAGAAATCAATCAATTAGCTAGGTAATCAATAATGATTGTACAGCAACTTCTAGTAGTGACTTGGAGGGTCTATTGCTCTAAGTGAGATATCCACATGAGTTTCAAAAACTAGGTCAAAGTGAGAGAGTAAACTAAAGTATGGAAAATCTAGAATCAAGAAAAAATATGACTCCAACCCATAAAAGTGACAAAGTGTAGTTCGAGGAAGAGAACTCTGCAGCAGGCCCAGAGAGCAAGAATTCACATGGGAGCAGGAGATCAGTGTCCTAACGGGAGGTCTCCAATGAAAAGAGGGATTAGATAGAGTAAATTTCATGACAGGTGTAGAATGGTGCATATGAAAAGAGTTAAGGGTATGTGTGTAAAATAACTTAAGTGAGAAACAGCAAGGCAATTACTAACTCAAGGAAAAACAAAAGACTGTACTGGAGAAGATATGTAATCAGCATTACAACTCAGTTGTGCGATGAACAGTATCTACCTGGTTGTAATGATGCAAACCGAGGATGCCAATTTAAATAGAACCATGTCTGGTCTTATAACTCACTAGGTGACCTGAACCCAGACACTTCTGTTTCTGAGCTTAGTTTTCTCAGCAGTGAAGTTGAAGATTGAATCTCTTCTGTATCTTTGAAGGTTGCCTGACAATATTTGAAAGGCAGCCATTTACAGGAGTTGCTAAACTCCTATAAAAATGTTTATCAATGTGCTGTTATTTTTTTTTTTAGAAAAGGAAGAAAAAGCCAAGTTCTTTTAAGAAATCAGAATAAAAAAGAGATTCAATTAACTATAAAAGCCAGGATACAACTACCTAGGCTAGGTAGAGTTAACTTCTAATGCATTAATACAAATCAGTAAGAAAAGTAAACAACCCAACAGAAATAATATGCTAAGAATAAGAACAAAATATTTATGTTAAAATATGTAAAAAATTACAAATATGAAAACATGAGTGGATTCTCCCATAATTAGAGAAATGTCAAGTGGGATGAATTACAGTCTTTCACCTATGAGACTGGCAAACATTTAAGTTGTCCATACCAGTGCTGTCGAGGGAGCACAGAGAAAGGTGCTCCCACCAACTGTTGGAGAAAATGTTAACATAGGGGATTATTTGTCAACACCTACTAGAATTTAAAATGTGCATATCTTTGAACTTTCGAAATCTTGCTTTTAGGAACTTATCCTATTCATATGTTGGAAAAAGCTTGCCATGAAATAATATGTAAAAGGATATCCATTTAAGCATTGTTTGTTTGTCGAAAAATAATAAGCAAATGAGCCAGGAAGTGAATAACCAACCACCTTATCCAGGAAACCACCCAGAAAGGGCAGTCCCTGGTGGCAGCCCCTGGTAATGCAGCCTAGTATTTAAGAGGCAGGGTCCTGGGTGCCACCTATCGTCAATCTTATTGACTCACCTCCAACTGCATCCCCAATGACCTCAGGTCCTTTATCAATAACATCTTTCAGGTTGTTGCCAAGGTCCCCAAGAACTGATGCTGAAGTCCCGGTGAGCAGGCCACACAAAAGAACAAGTTTCCAAAGCTGAAACATCTTGTCTTGATACCTGGACATTCATAGCAGAAACAGGAGTGAGAATTAGCCAGTAGGAAAAGGAATTTTTAGTGAACACTACCATTGTTACATTTACTATCCCTTTAAGATAGCTATGCTTGTCTCCTGCTTTACAGATGGGCAGCCCAGGTCAAGAAGCTAGACCAACTTGCCCAGAGACACACAGCTAGTGAGTGGACAAGCTGCAATTTGAAATGTCACTCTTGGTTACAAGTCAATCTTTTTACAAAAAGTTTTTTTCCACGTGCTGGCTTCTTTGCTTGCAACATTTGTCCTCCTCTTTGCATTTTTTACCTAAGTCACATCCTATAGACTCTCTGGCTTCAGTAAGACAGCATGTCCTCTATGAAGCCAACTCTAGGCCCCTTGCTAGAGTCCAGGTTAGGGGCTTCCACCCCTCCATTTTTCTGCCGTCGTTCTCTGCTCAGTGTCCTGAGTACCAATGACATGATGACCTGTCCTCCTCTGTCACTAGGCTGTGAACTCTGTAGAGGAGGAATTGTGACATTTCACTGTTGAATCCTCAACCCCCGGTAAAAAAAAACCCTGCATCCAGTGCAGTTCAATGAATAACCATTTGCTGAATAAAAGTATGAACGAATACATGGACACCACATTGTGACCCTGCATTGCTCATCAGTTTGACACTTCTCTGAATATAATCTCTATCTACCTCTTAATTTGCTATGTTCAAAATATTAGCTAACCCAGGCAGCCCCAATCCTCTGACTCTTACTCCCAAAGTCTACTGAAGACCACCTTGTGGGTGTCCTCAATGGGAAGCCCACCACTCACAGGTTTGGAGGAGGATGCTCACGAATCCTTGTTTCCCTGCACGGTCTCCTGGGATTCTTCTGGGTGGTGCTGGCCCTTATATTGGTGGCCACAGGATGGGAGACTGCTCATGGAAGCAAGCCTTGGTTCCGCAGTCATCCAAGGAGACTCCAAAGAAAATAACCCCTGTCCAGAATGAGCAGAGAGGCTCCAACCTAAAGGCCACCCGCATGTTTGAATTGGAATGGATGGATATGGGGAGGACTTCCTGCCAAAACTAAGACCAGGTTCTCTTGGTGCCTCCAGCTGCCAAGATGGTGGTGGCCATTGTGAGCGGGGATTGGGGTGAAGACTAAGAATAGATAAATTAGAGAATGTGCTGGTAGGAGACCCTATAGTGATCATCCAGACTATTTCTGTCATCATTTGGAAACTGACACTCAAAGAGGGGAAGTAACCAGCCTGAGACCGTCCAGCAAGACAGGGACAGAGGTGGGACCACAACTGCGGTCCACAGAAGGTCGGGGTCAGCAACCACAAAGGTCCTCCCACCCAATCCTCTGGCGTCCAAGTACTGTCTACAATATATTTCACAGTGGAACCAGCTTCTGTGCGAATGTTTGCAGTCACAGGGAGTTCATTACCTCTTAAGGCTGCCTCTTCTATCAAGTTAGACTTCCTCCCAAGAGTGAACAAAATCCACCTCATGTTACCCCCATGTGTGGACAAGAGTGAAGCCCAGAAAGGTTAAGTGCCTGGCCTGAGGTTGCACGGCCAGTGTCAGGAGACAAACCCCACTGTCTGTCACCCCTGGCACACCTGCCCCATCCACTCTGCTGTCAGCGCAGCAGCCAGAGGTGCGTCACTCAGCTTAAACCCAAATTCTTACCGTGCCCTACGGGGGCCTGTGCCACGCACCACTGTCTCTCCCCTCCGACGGCTCCCTCCAGGCTCCTACCCTGTCTTCCTTCTATTCCAGAAGATTCTGACCTCTTCCCTGCTTTGGGCCTTTGCATACGCTGTTCTCTGTCCAGGACGCTCCTCTCCACTTGGCCCCAACTCTTGATGTCACCGCTTCAGAACCTCCCTGACTGCCCACCTGAGGTGTCCTCATTATCCCTGACCTCAGCTCCTCGATGGCTTCTTTCATAGCAAATTGCCACAATTTGATTTTTTTAACTCGTTCTCTACCCTCAGCAAATCGTTACCACCCTGTGCTGAGATTTTCCTCATATGTGGCGGTCAAAGACTCTGGCCTGTCTCTAGAACGCTCCAAACCTCTCTCCAGGGCGTCCTATAAAAGCAGCCACTGCCTGGGAAGGTGAATGTCCCCACTGCCAAGATGCTCCGAAACTGGATGGGGTGACAACTAAGCTCCTGTGGGACTTGGTCTGACCATGAGCCACAATTCTAAGTTTCCTTGATCTCTTGTTTGAAGACCAATGTTGCACATTGTGATGTTTCTTCCCTTCAGGTTTTCTTTCTACCTGAGTCTAGCTCTCCTGCGTGGGTATTTTTCCCTCAGGCTTCCCGTCTCCTTCCTTTTCTCACCCTCCCCACCTCCCAGGACCCCAGCTCCACCCGGCTGTGGGTTCCTGGAGCCCCAGCAGCTCACGCTAGGTGCCTCCTCTCAGCACGAACCACACGCAGGGCAGAGCCAGGCGCCCCGCTGGTGTCAGCTTCTCGCATGGTCAAGCTCTAAGGTGACACAAACTCATCTCCTGGGTGTGGGTCTAGGCAGGTGGCACAAAGGCAGGACCCTGACCTCTCAGATGCAGCTCCAAGGTCCTAAGGAGACATATTCTCAGGGTCACCCACACTTCTGCGGTGTCCCTGGCCCCAGCTCACGTGAGGACAGGACTTTGCCACAACTTCAAGCGCCCCATCTGCTAAAGCACTGGGGGGACCCCCACGTCTGATTCACATCAGGCTAAATCTCTCAAAGTGGGGAGAAACCATGCCCCCTTCATCCTGAGGTCCTCCAGGTTCTACTCCCACGGCATGTGCACAACTTGTGAACAAGCACACATACACTTACACGTGTGTAGTGTGTGCATGTCCCCACACACAGCACACACATGTGCTTCTGTGCACGTGTGCAAGATAGCACAAGCCAGACTAATCTGAAGAGGCATCTCGCTGCCTAAATGAGAACATTTTGCAGAATCATGGAGACCACGTCACCACTGTGCTGAATGAAAGGGCTCACTCCCCACAAAGGTGGATGTGAGACTCCCCAGGCTGTCTGGGTCTGTTACTTTTTTCCTTAAAGACTTTAGATACAACTATCTAGCAAAGCCCACTGGTAAATGAAGCCCATACTAAGGAAATGAGAAAATATATATCAGGTGAGTGCCTGGATCTAGTTGTGCCTGAGGTCACATATACCCCCAGAGTTTTCAGTTCAAATATGTATCTCCCACTTTTTGCTTAAGCCCTGATGCATTGAATTCCTGCCTCGGAAGCACACAGCAGTCCTGCCTCATGCATCTGAACACTCACCTCGGCCTCCTCCCTCTGACTGCTGCTCGAAGTCACGCACTGCACTTGAGTGACCGTAGACACCAAAGCCAGAGGAGCGCTTAGAGCTCATCATTTAACCTCCTTGCTCAGAAGTCTGGGAAGCCTGTGACCCGGAGAAGGAATCATCCAAGGCCACACAGTGACTTTGAACCCCGCTTATTTTACACTTTTATTGCATATCCTTTAGTTTTGTTGGGATCTTCTACTGTGGGCAATAGCCTTAAGAAGAAAAGATTATGCAGAATTGTCTAGGAAGCCTGTTTAAAATGCAAGTGCTTGAGCCCCATCCCTAATAATTTGGGTCAAGGGCTCTGGGAGCCAAAGAGTGGCCTGTGTCCAGCTGCCTGAGGGTTGTTGGCCCGAAAAAGGAATGACTGGACTGGATGGTTCAAGTGCCTTCCACCCTGATTTCTATGAGCGTCGACCCCCACCCCAGTCTCCGGAGCCTCGGCTCAGCCCAGGCATAGCCCTCATAACCCTGCAGCTCACTGGGACCCTGGCACTAAGTTTGCTGCTTTAGGCACGCTTTCCCCATTAGCCCTCATGACAACCCCGTGAGGAGGATTTGAGCCCCATTTTCCAGTCAAGGAAGCTGAGATTCAGAGCGGGTATGTGGCTTGCTGGGGCCTCACAAAGACAGGAACCAAACATTTGGGTCCCCAGAGAAGGTCTTCCGGCCAAGGTCACAGTGAAGCCATCTGTTGGGGCAGAATAGTCCTGGGGCTTGAATATCCTGTTTATCCTTCAGCCTCTGCTGTTTGAGTTGGTTGTAACACCTGATGCATTGGCCCCTGTCAACCTGGCACTGGCACAGGAAACTCAGGTGGATGCCCACGTGGCAACAGATACACTGGCAGAGAGCTCAGGGACACCTGTGTCTGTCTCCTCTGCTCACCCACCTGAAATTCAGCAAGGATGGGGTAGGCCTGCTGAGCACACGAACATGGCCCGGGCAGAGGGTGCAGTGAGCTAGGGCGCTCGCATCCCTTGCACTGGCTGTGGTTCTGCCACTGGAGCACAGAGCGGGGAGAGGGCAGCAGCCTAGGTCCTCAAGCCTGGACTGGGACCCAGAGAACCCAGGCAAGTAGAGTCTTGCTGGGTGACCTTGGACCAGTCATCGGTCCCCCTTCCCTGGCTGCCTGGCATTCAATTCTGCAAACATCTGAGGCCCCTCCTCATCAAGGCATGAGAACAGAGCTGAGAGCTGTACTGAAATCTTGTGGAGAGAGTTTTTCCCACCCCAGGAACACAGCCCAGGGAGTGAAGTGTGATGTGGTGACCTTAGACTTCATGTGAGTCCCAGGCCTCAGTTGCTCCATCTGTAAAATGGGGAAAACACCCCTGTGCCTGGATCCCAGTGCCCAAATGGAAATCAAAGGGTGCCCAGGGGGCTCTGAGGGTGTTGATCATCACCTGGCTCTGGGGTTGGGTTTACGTCCAGTCTCTCTGCCCGATGTTGACTGCATAAGCTGTATGAGGGGGATATCTTGCTGACCCTCAGGCTCCTTGTCTGTGAAATGGGACGAGCTACGGGACATGTTGTGAGAATGAGGTGGGATAATGCGTGTGAAAGGGTTAACACGTGGTTGGTCCTCGGTACATGGTAACAGCCATGAGGAGGATTATAATTATTTCTGGTTTCTGGTCAGTTCACTTCTCTCCACCCGTTTTCCCATCGATATGCGAAGATAAATGAGGCAATGCATCCAATATGCTTAATGTTCAATTACTGGCAACTATGCTTCTTTCATGTGCAGTGAGGAGCTGATGTGCCGAAAGGGGTTCGGGCCTTCAGGATACCAGTGTCCACCAGTTCTGGCTTCATGAGTTACTGGTGTATGACCCTTGGCAGGTGCACGTCCTTATGGAGCCTCACTTTCCTCTCCTGGGCCAAGGAAGGGAAGTCTGAGAACTGTGGTCTCACGCGTGACTATGATTGATTATAGGGACTGACTGGATGGCATATTCTGCTGAGAAGCCCTCTGAGGCCACTCCTGGAGGGAACACTTGATTAGTGATGTCTGTCACAAGTGCTGGATGGGAGAGTGCAGCACCAAAGTTTGCCGGTGCTGGACTAGGTGATGTCTCAGGGTCCCAGCTTGGCAATGGGTACAACTATGCTGCGTGTCTGTGGAGGGGGAACCGAGGTGCAGGGGGATGGAGGAGGAGACTCTGGTCTGGACTCCAGTCCTGGTCCTGCTAATCACCTGCTTTGTGACTCTGAGCAGGGCACTCATTTTCACCCAGGGACTCAGTTTTCTAAGCACAACATAAAGGGAGCCCACAGGACGAGGTTCCTCCCTAGACAGCAGAGCTCTTGGGACTCTGAGAGGTGGTAAAGAGCATCTGGGGGCCACTTGATGCATCCCCACCAGCCAGAGCAGCCCCTGCTCTTGCTCTGGGCAAGATCCCACCAGCTCCTGGGGCACGACCTCTCTCTGAGGCCACGGGGCCACAGGGCATCATCCTCAGGGTGTAGCACACAGCACACACCCAATAAATATTTATTACAGCCTGTAGAAGAATTTTTCCTTATTGCTAGTTAATTTTAAATGGACAGGTTTTTTAATCTGTGCATTTTCTAAACCTGGTCTTGATGTCAGCCTTGGACATGTGTCCCAACCTTTCCCTTTGTCAGCTGTGTGAGCACAGGCAAGTGCCCAGACCTCTCTGAACCTCTGGGGTTTTTTGGTGTTGTTGTTGTTTGTTTGTTTGTTTGTTTTTACCATAAAATGAGAATAGAATGGTTTCTAGAGCTGCAGTGGGAACTAAATGAGGACATGTCAGGTCTGTGCAGCACCCGAGAGCATGGGCTTGGCCAGCTAGGAGGCTTCTATACTTTGCTGTGTGGCCCTGGGCATCCCTGGCCTCGCCAGGCCTGCTGCTTCTCTGCTCTGGACACTAAGGCCAGGCCCAGCGCTCCTCCAGTTTGCTGTGACATGTGACGAGAGGATGCCAGTCTAGGGGCTGGCACAACACTGGGCTGTGTCAGTGCCCCTTCTGCCCAAACACTCCCTGAACTCTCCAGGACAAGAGTATCTGTGTGGGGGACATGAAGGGTCTTTGGTGGTGGGTGGAGGTTGGTACTTTCAGCGGCCATTTGAGGTCCAGGCCGGCTCTTCTGAGTAACCCCGAAGACAGAAAGTGATAGCTGCTTCTTGTCCCAGCCTTCTTTCCTCTCCAGGGGATAGGCAATGTCCTTGAACAGAAGCTATTTGCCTTTCAGAGACAAAGGCCCCATCTACGAGGGTCTTGGGATGAATTTCTCATTGAAAATCTCCATCGAGGCATTAAGGATTAGCTGTCTCAGGCCTGGACGCACTAATCTCAGTGTGACACCATGTGTGACAACAGCACCCCAACCGTGGAGGCTTCCTGGTCCCACTGACACAGCTCTTGTGCTCTGAGCTGGCATCCCCCCCCTCCCCCGACATGGCTCAGCTCCCTGGAGAGGAAGGTCCTAGAAGGTCATGCAGCCTCCGGAGACCAGAGGAGGTGAGAGGTGGGCTGAGGTTACTTACACAGTGGTGGAGGCAGGGCTGGGCTGAGCCTCTGCCCAAGGCTCCCCCATTCCTACTCCTTCCCCACCGGATGACAGAACCTATAAATATGTACCCACTCCCGTCCGCCAAATGAAATTTTCTCATTTTACTATAAAAAGGCTGAAAGACTTCTATTTTCTTTTCTTTTCTTTTCAAAAAGACAGGTACAAACCATCCAATTTATAATAGAATAGGTCCCAGTTTCTCACAACGGAATTTCCTACTCAGGAATTTTTGGAAAATAAGGAAGATCAAAGTAACAAATGGTTTCAAATATACCATCATTTTTATGACCACTGAATGTAACAATTGATAACATTACAGTGTGAAGACATTTCATTAGGCTTCCAGCAATTCTGGCACTGCCGTTTTCTTTTCTGACTTTGGAGGTAACGCAAATTGTTTTTCCTGCTCTCAAACATTTTCCTAATCCCTGGGCTCTGTCTGGAATATCTGTTGGGTTAAGTTGCTCCCCAGGTCCTGGCCCCTAGAAAATGAGGACCTCCTGCTCCTGGGCTGACTGATGGACAGGGGTCTTGTCCCTGACTTTGCCCCTAGGCTGGGGGCTTCTTCCTCCTGTTCTATGAAATGTTCCCTAAGCACCTGGCCCAAGTTTCCCAGAGAAAAATTCAACACATGATTGGAAGGGTCTTGCTCCTTCCCTGAGTCCCTGAAAGTCTGGGCACCTTATTTTTTTTTTCAGCTTGGTCACCCAGGGCTGGCACAGGGCCTGGTCTAGACTAGGAATCAAATGATGTTTGTGGAACAACAGAAGGGAGAGCAGATGGGAAGGTGGGAAGCAAGGAGGAAGGAACAAGAGAGGAGAGGGGATGGGAGAGGGAGGCCAGCTATGTCCCACCAGGCCATAAAT
Organism: Anoura caudifer; assembly: GCA_004027475.1. NCBI lineage: Eukaryota > Metazoa > Chordata > Mammalia > Chiroptera > Phyllostomidae > Anoura > Anoura caudifer. Next base: position 39,286 of record PVKU01004504.1, on the reverse strand, counting down.
GTCAGGTCCCGGTGCCCAGTGCAGGACCTGGCGTGGACTGACTCACTGACCGAATGAGGTCAGCAATATCTAGATTTGAGTGAGCTCTGACTCCCTCCTGGTCTAGTGGACCTCTTAGAATTGGGCCTATTGTCTGTCTGCACCGTGCGTAACCGCCCAGACCCCTGCTGGCTAAAGCGACCTGGCCTCCCACCTATCTACCTATCCATTCATTTAACGAGCGGAAATTGCTTTGTGCTGGAACCACTCATCCATTTGATGATCATTTATTGGGCACCTGCTAGTTGCCATTCCTGTGTTAACATCAAAGACCAATGGATCCCCGTCCTTGTCCCAGGTATGGGCCACTTTCCAGGGCAGTAGATGAGCCACTGCAACCAACTCACGACACAGAAAAACATGGTGTCATCCTTTACTCTTGCAAACGACCAGAGATTGTTTAGTACTATTTTATTCCCACTATCCAGGCAAGGAAACTGAGGCACAGGGAGGCAAAGCGAATCGCCTGAGGACACACACCTAATAAGTGGCTGAGCTGGAATTTGAACCTACAAAGCTTGGCCCCAGAGTCCATCCTCTGAGCGCCTCACATTACACTGTCATTTATATCCTAATAATGCCCAGTCCCCCACCCCACCCCCGGACTGTGTGAGTCTCTCAAGGGTAGGAAGCACCCTGGATTGTCTGTTCCCCTGGGATCGCTCAGCCCTGGGCCTGTACCAGGGGAGACCCTCCACAACAATGCGCTGATTCGGGAACATGGGTTAGCCCTTCTCCTCTGCCAGCTTGGGGTTCCTTGAGATTAGCAATCCTGGTTCTGCCATCTTTGCATCCCCAGGAGGCAGTCTAGGGGCTGGTTTTTGGTGGGTCCCAATAAACATTATGTTGTTTATTATAATGTTAAGTGAAAGGAGCAAGATAATTGACAGGCTGACCAGCTGGCTGAATAGATGGATATAGGGGACCAAGACCAAGAATCCAGCAAGAAATCCAGAATCCCCCTCCCTTTCCTTCCTGACTCCCTTCCTCCCTCCCTCTCTGCTTCCCCCTCTTTCTTCCTTCCTCCTTCCGTCTATCCACTCATCTATCCATCCATTTGTCACTTATTTGTGGAGCTTTTGTTCTGGCCCTGGCCCATCCAGGCTTTGGGCCCCTGTGTATCCACATTCGATCCTACCAGCAGTGGGTGGAGGCGAACATACACTCTGACAATGACTTTCCACAAAGCAGGAACGTTCTTGAAAATGTTCTGTACATTGAAAACCCCATGCAAGTGGTTGGAATTTCCCCTCTTGTTGCTTCAGTTGCTGTTCCTGGCAGAGAGCCCACTGCTGATGAAAACCTTTCAAAAACACTAAATTGAGTTGGATCAAGCACTTAGGAACTTGAAAGAGCAAATGATATAACATTCTGGCTTAGGGGAAGACAGATAATACAAAATACAAACATTGGCAAAATTCCTACACCTGGGGTAGGCACGAGTGTGTTTCTCTTGCAGGGGCTTTTGGTAATTTCAGACCTCAATTTGAGTCCTAACCTCGCTGCTTTCTAACTGTGTGACCTGGGCGAGTTACATCAACCCTCTGAACTACCATTCCTCATCTGCAAAATAGTGATCATGATAGTGCATTTGCTGAAGTTAGTGTCAGGATTAGAGGAGATTTAAACCTGGAAAGCAGTAGCCCAGGGCCTGGCACATAGTAAGTGCTCAGTAAAGACAACCGACTCAGCGGTGCCTTTCAAGGAAAGGATTAAGGGTGAGAAAAAGAACAGTGTCTCTATCCTGACCCTGCTTCTTACCAGCTCTGCGGTTTTAGGCAAGGCAAGTCAGCTCTCTGAACTCCTCTCCCATCAGGTGCTGACGCTAGCAAGGGGTGAGGAGCGCATTAAATAAAAAGAAGAATGCAAAGAGGCCTGGAGAGTTAGGGGCCACCACTCAGAGAAGTGGGGACGAGAAGGTACAAAGAAGATAGCAGAGCTCACTGCCTTTCCTCACAGGACTCACGTCTTGTGGGATCTCCACTCGCCACGATTTTCCGTCTCGTGCAGACCATCCCCAGGCCTCCTCTCTTACCTCCAGGACCTGTGGTGTATCACCTCCCAGTCCCCAGAGCCAGGTCTGAGGAAGTCACACCCCACAAATCTCCCCATCCCTCAGCGCGCCTCTGTATTTAAAAAAAAATCTTTAAAAATGTTTTCACTTACAGTTTACACGCAACGGTATTGGTATTACTTTCAGGTGCATAGCATATTGGTCAGACAACGATACACCCCACCACGTGCCCCCAGCCCCTGTGGCACCCACTCGGCACCGCACACAGTTAGTACTGACTGCACTTCCTGTGCTGTGCTTTACACCCCCACGGCTGTTCTGTGACTACCAATCTCTGCTGCTCAATCCCTTCCCCTTTTTCACTCAGTCCCTCACCCTCCCTCCCCTCTGGCAATCATGAGTCTATTCTTTGTATCTATGGTCTGTTTCTGTTTTGTTTGCTCATTTATATCGTTCTCTGATTTCCATGTATAAGTGAAGTCATATGGTATTTGTCTTTCTCTGACTGACTTATTTCACTTGGCATAATACCCCCAGGTCTATCCATGTTGTCGCAAAGAGTAAGATTTCCCTCTTTTTCTGTGGCCAAGTAGTGTTTCACTGTGTAAACGTCCTGCAGCTTTTTTGTCCACTTATCTGTAGGAGGGCATTTAGGCCACTTCCATAGCTTGGCTATTGCAAATAACGCTGCAATGAACCTAGGGGTGCATCATATCCTTTTGGATTAGTGTTTTGGGTTTCTTTGTATATATACCCAGAAGTGGAATCTCTGGGTCATATGGCAGTTCCATTTTTAATTTTTTGAGGAACCTCCACATTGTTTTCCACAGTGGCTGCACCAATCCTTCAGGGTCCCCCTTGTATGAATCCCTCCTTGATTCACCAGTTGGTCCTTCTCACTGCCTGCCTTGTAGTTTTAGAACAGGTCTCTTCCTTGCTTATACACACACACACACACACACACACACACACACACACACACACACTATTGTCAACTCTGGGAGGCCAAGCTCTATCCGGGATTTTTCCCATTTCCCTCTGTGCCCAACACAGACTGAGCTGAAATGTATTTGTCAATTGCATCTGTCGGGATTATTTGGGTGGCTTGTGATGGAAAACACAACCCAAACTGACTGAAATGTGAAAGGGAGTCCTTGCTTCTTGTAATGTGAAAGTTCATGGGTTTCTTTCTTTTTTTTTAAGCACATTATTTTAATTTTATCTTGCAAATGTAGATTATATTACATGTAAGTTTAGCAACTTGTTTTTTCACTTGTTATCTTAGACCTCTTTCCAAATGGTAGTATAGATAGCTTCCTTAATCTTTTAAAAAATATATTTTATTGATTATGCTATTACAGGTGTCCCATGTCTCCCCCATCATTACCCTCCACCCTGCACACCCCCTCCCACCCACATTCCCCACTTTAGTTCATGTCCATGTGTCATAAGTTGTTTAGCTTCTACTTTTCCCACACTATTCTTGCCCTCCCCTGTCTATTTTCTGGCCACCGTCTATGCTACTTGTTCTCTGTACCTTTCCCCCTCTCTCCTCCTCCCACTCCCCTGTTGCAAACCCTCCATGTGATCTCCATTTCTGTGTTTCTGCTCCTGTTCTACTTGTTTGCTTAGTTTGCTTTTGTTTTAGGTGTGGCTGTTAATATCTGTGAGTTTGCTGTCTTTTTACTGTCAAATTTTTATCTTCTTTTTCTTAGATAAGTCCCTTTAACATTTCCTATAATAAGGGCTTGGTGATGATGAACTTCTTTAACTTGACCTTATCTGAGAAGCACTTTATCTTCCCTTCCATTATAAATGAAAGCTTTGCTGGATAGAACAATCTTGGATGTAGGTCCTTGACTTTCATGACTTGGAATACTTCTTTCTAGCTCCTTCTTGCCTGGAAGGTCTCTTTTGAGAAATCAGCTGACAGTCTGATGGGAACTCCCTTGTAGGTGACTGTCCCCTTATCCCTTGCTGCTTCTAGAATTCTCTCCTTCATTTTAATCTTGGCTAATGGAATTATGATGTGCCTTGGTGTGTTTCTCCTTGGGTCCACCTTCTTTGGGACTCTCTGAGCTTCCTGGACTTCCTGGAAGTCTATTTCCTTTGCCAGATTGAGGAAGTTCTCCTTTATTATTTGTTCAAATAAATTTTCCATTTGTTGCTCTTCTTCCCCTTCTGGTACCCCTATAATTCAGATGTTGGGACATTTAAAAATGTCCTGGAGGTTCCTAAGCCTCTCCTCATTTTTTTGAATTCTTGTTTCTTCATTTTTTTCTGTTTGGTTATTTCTTTCTTCCTTCTGGTCCACTCCATTGATTTGAGTTCCAGTTTTCCTCCCATCTCTGTTGGTTCCCTGTGTGTTTTCCTTCATTTCACTTATTGTAGCCTTTATTTGTTCATCTAATTTGCAACCAAAATCAACCAATTCTGTGAGAATCCTGACCACCAGGGCTTTGAACTATGCATTTGATAGGTTGGCTATCTCTTGGTCACTTAGATGAATTGGCTCTGGGGCTTTGATTTGTTCTCTCATTTAAGCCATTTTTGGTTTTTCTTTTGGTCTGGTGGCAGCTGTTATGTAGTGAGGGGCAGAGCCTTAGGTGTTCCCCAGGGCGGGGCAGCTCATTTGCTGGGTAGTGATGCTGTACGTGGGGGTGAGGTCTGAGAGGGAACAATGGTGCTTGCTCTGCTCTCTCAGATTCCAGTTCCTTCAACCGCTTCCCCTTTGCCTGGATTATCTGTGCGCGAGTGTGGGACTACCTGGTCAGCCAGCCACCCGTGCAGCCTCACTGGGTCTGAACCATTGCCGCTCCCGTGCCTAGGGTCCGCTAGCCACCACCTATGCACCTGGGGTCTGCTAGCCACTGCCTGCACGCCTGGGATCTGCCAGCCGCTGCAGCCTGCGCGGCCGGGCTCACCAACCTCCACTTTTTCCTGCCACGACTCCGCTCCTCTTACCAGTCTGGATGAATGGTTGTTGGACTTCCATACAGTTCAGTTTTCTATCAGTTCTGGTTGTTTTCTTGTTTCTAAATATTTGTTGTCCTTAATTTTGGTTGTGTGAGGAGACACAGTGTGTCCACCTATGCCTCCATCTTGGCCAGAAGTAGTTCATGAGTTTCAACCATGACTCAAAGGAAGTCTTCAAGACTAAGCTTCTTTCCATGACTTGTCTCTGCTTTCTTCATTGGTTTCATTCCCCAATTGAACCTAAATGGGCTGGCAGAGACAGATAGCCACCAGCCACTCCAGTCCCACACTCTCTTGATAATCATAGCAGGAATTGATTACCTCTTTCCTAATATCTCTTCCAAAGTCTACAGCTGATCCCCTTGGCCTGGCTGGGGTTCCATGCTGAGCTCTAAACTAATTGGAGTGGTCACAGTGAAGGAATACACTGAGTGACCAATGTAAAAATATGACACTTGCAGAGAAGGCCCAGGTGCAATGGCCAGAAGGGCAGAAGGACAGGCAGGAGTGTATGGCTGAGGGAAGAACTGGTTTCAAGGAAGGGGAAGTGGTGTCTGTGCCAAGGTCAAGTAAAATGAGGCTGATGAGGGTCCATGTGGGGGGGCTCCACCCCCAGGGCCCCCCAGCCATCACAGATGAGAATAAGTCTACCAAGACATGATCTGCCTGGGGAGGAAAGGTGGATCTCTCAAAGGAGAGAGGCCAAGAGCCTTTTCCTCAATGGGCTTTTATTGGGTTCATTTTGCATAGGAATATAGATAAAGCTTGTCAATCATTGCCAGGCAGTAAGGATCAAACAATAGATAACATACAAAGAACTCTAAGGGCCTATTTTGAGTCAGGGTCAGATAGCTAAAGAGCCATAAAACTTTGAGGAACAAACTCACTTCTTGCTTGGACCCTTATCATTTAATTGAGAGCATTCTAAACAAAGCAGGTTTCACAGGATTTTACATATTCTTCCTTAGGCCTGATCACCCTAGGGAACCTACCCTTTCCAGCACAGGGCGGCACCCACCACCAGCATTGTTTCAGGCTTGAGGCATTGTCTCAGGCTTAAGTCAGGCAGGGGAAGTAAGGCAGCCAAGAGGAGACTTCTTGAAGACAGAATGAGGACTCAGGCTATGTCAAAGTCAAGGGGTGAGGGTCCATCACCCTTTTTCAGCCAAGTCCTTGCCTGGGGCCTCCCTGTGATCATGCCTGTCTTAGGTCATTCCCCCCTTGGGGAATCTTACCCATCGTTGGCTAACCGATCAAGCATTGGAGGCCTAGCAGGGTGAAGAAAAAGGAGCAGAAGCGGTGCCCCTGCCAGGGATATAAGCCTTGTTTCCTTAGTGGCTTATGGTCCCATGGTCGCTCACTCAGCCTTAGCCATGGGGGCGGGGGGAGGGTTACAGCTTCTGAAGCCAGGCAGGGTGGTTCCCAACAGGTCCACTGGTTTCCTGCACATGAAAGTCACTGAGGACCTGGTGAGGGATGAATTGTGGGGTAGCAACTGGAAACCAGACGGGTGGAGGGCTGGATGTGTCTAGAACAAGCATGCTACTCAAAGCTACAAGCATGATATCCCATGATCAACTGCATCAGCCTCTGCAGGGGGCTTGCTGGAAATGTAGAATCTCAGGCCCCGGCCCATACCAACTGCCCAGAACCTCATTTTAATAAGAGCTCAAGGTGGTTCTTGTGCATGTTCTAGGAAGCACAGCTGCAGGGAACGTGGCTGTGAAGAGGCAGTAAGAGGGAAGAAGGGAGCTAGAGGGAGTGTAGCATCAAGGAAGGGACCTTGATTCTTCCTAAAGAGGGAGAGATTGGAGCCTGTTGTGTGTTTTTAATGTCTTTTTTTAAATTATATTTTATTGATTATGCTAGTATGATTGTCCTATTTTTTTCTCCCCTTCATCCCCCTGTGGCCTGTACCCCCCTCCCACCAACATTCACCCCACCTTAGTTCATGTCCATGGGTCATACAAATAAGTTCTTTGGCTCCTCCATTTCTTATACTATTCTTAACCTCCCCCTGTCTATTTTGTACCTACCATTTATGCTTCTTATTCCCTGTATCTTTTCCCTCACTCTCTCCCTCTCCCCTCTGATAACCCTCCACATGATTTCTATTTTTCTGATTCTGTTCTTGTTCTGTTGTTTGCTTAGTTTTTTGTTGTTGTTCTTTTTTAGATTCAGTTGTTGATAGTTGTGAGTTTGTTGCCATTTACTATTCATAGTTTTGATCTTCTTCCTTTCCTTATATAAGTCCCTTTAACATTTCATATAATAATGGCTTGGTGAGGATGACCTCCTTTAACTTGACCTTATCTGGGAAGCACTTTATCTGGCCTCCCATTCTAAGTGATAGCTTTGCTGGATAGAGTAATCTTGGATGTAGGTCCTTGCCTTTCATGACTTTAAATACTTCTTTCCAGCCTCTTCTTGCCTAGAAGTTTTCTTTTGAGAAATCAGCTGATAATCCTGTGGGTACCCTTTTGTAGGTAACTGTCTCCTTTTTCTTTCTGCTTTTAAGATTCTCTCCTTATTTTTAATCTTGGGTAACTTAATTATGATGGGTCTTGGTGTGTTCACCTTGGGTTCAACTTCTTTGAGACTCTCTGAGCTTCCTGGACTTCCTGGAAGTCTATTTCCTTCACCAGATTGAGGAAGTTTTCCTTCATTATTTTTTCAACTAAGTTTTCAATTTCCTGCTCTTCCTCTTATTCTTTGGAACCCCTATGATTTGGATATTGGAGTATTTAAAGTTGTCCCAGAGATTCCTAAGCCTCTCCTCAATTTTTTTGAATTCTGGTTTCTTCATTCTGTTCTGGTTGAATGTTTATTTCTTCCTTCTGTTCCCAATCGTTAATATGAGTCTCAGTTTCCTTCCCTTTACTGTTGGTTTCCTGTATATTTTTTTATTTCACTTTGTATAGCCTTCACTTCTTCCTCTATTTTACATACATACTCAATCATTTCTGTGAGCATCCTCAATACCAGTGTTTTGAACTCTGCATCTGATAGGTTGGCTATCTCCTCATCACTAGTTCTTTTTCTGAACTTTTGATCTGTTCTTCCATTTGGGCCATATTTCTTTGTTCTGTGCACCTGTTACTTTGTAAAGGGTGGACTCTTGGTTATTCACCAGGGTGAGGCAACTCATGTGGCTGCCTTGTGGCGCTATATGTGGGGAAGGAGTCATAGAGTGAACAATGCTGCTTGCTCAGCTCTCAGCAGGCTTTCAGTCATCTGCCGCAGTACCCACAAATTGGGCCCTTCTGGGGCTGATTCCCAGGTGGATGGGCTTGTGTACATTCTACAACCCTGTGGGTCTCTCCAACAAACTTTCCTGTAAGGCTGGGAGTTTCTCCCACTACTGCAACACCCACGGTTTTTTACAGCCAGATGTTCTGAGGCTTTATTTACCTGGTGCTGGAATCCTGGATTCCATAGTCTATCTCACTCCCCAGTTGTTCCTCCTGGCTTTCATCTGCATGTGAATGTGGGACCACCTTGTCAACCAGCCCCCCCCCTTGCTGCATGTCCTCTCTGCCCCAGCTGCCTATCTCCGCCCCTCCTACCAGTCTAGATGAATGTTTCTTCTTTAACTCCTTGGTTGTCAGACTTCCATACAGTTGTATCTTCTGGCAGTTCTTGTTTTTTTGTTTGTTTGTTTAAATTTGTTGTTGTCCTTCTTTTGGTTGTGCAAGGAAGCAAAGCATATGTACCTACACCTCCATCTTGGCCAGAAGTCTCCCTGTTGTGCATTCTTAACAATGAAAAAAATTTACTTTCTGCTTACAGTGTGAAACTTCATTAATATTTTGCAGGATACTTTCAGATTTGCAAAAATCGTATTCACATCCAATATAACCTAAATATATTTGTTGCCTGAAGGAATAAACTTTGTGGTGGGGATGTTTCCTGGGCATCTCCCCCTGTGGACCCTGTGGCTAGAGGCATCCCCAGGGTCATGTCACTGAACCAAGGACACCAGGTGCTGTGGACCCCGCAGAGACTTTGGGGGGAATGCCAAGTTTGCTCCACTTCCCTTTCCTCTCGCTTCTTTGCCCCCCATCTGGCTGCATGTGACTCCCCTCTAGGCCCACAGAGACCCTTAGGTTTTTCACAAAGACGGTTCTGGCAAAAGGAGATTGAGAAAAGGAATGCTGTCATATGTGTCACCGGGTCACAACGGCCCTGTGAGTCACCACTCTGTCAGTGTGTCCTCAGGTCATGGGCCCACACAGCAGAGGGAGGTCTGCAGAGGCCTGAGCTCTGGGGTTGCTTTGTGCAGGGTATAGGGAGATGCCACAGGCCTGGGCCTCTCCTCTCCTAGCTGGTTTCCCATGCCCCAGCCCTAGCACCTCCAAGCTGGGGTCTGTTGTCTATCACATTGTGAGTTTCCCCCCAAGGCAGGCTCATAGAACAAGAGGCTGGTGAAGGGATCCAACTTCAGGCATTTCAGTTCCTATGGTACCAGTGGGGAATTGAAACCAGAGCAGCACAGGCAACTCAGCAAGGAAAGGCTGGGCATCTGTAGGGGCCAGGACAAGAATCTTAGGCATCTCTCTTCCCTGAGGCCCCGGACACCATCCACCTCTTGCTCTCTGCCAGAAGACCTGGGTTTGAAGTTTGCTCTGCCTCCTTCTAGCTGTGTGGAAATGAGCCAGGCAGGTCACCTCTCTGAGCCCCAGTTTCCTCATCTGGAAAACAGGAATGATAACAGTTACCTCCTAGGGTGGGTGTGAGGACCACATGAACTGATCCATGGAAGGGACATAGCCCAGGACTGGACAGAGAATTAAAACAAATAGCTAAAGTCCATGAACTATCACAACGTTAATGCTAATCCTATTTTGCACATGGGGAGACTGAGGCACAGAGAGGTTAAGTATCCTCATGGGCTGAAGAACTGGGATTTGAGCCCAAGAATTCTGACTCCCCAGCTACACACGTAGTCATATCCCTTCTCTGTGTCTCAGTCTTCATATTTAAAATGAAGCTAATGAAGGATGGCTTTAAAAATTAAACAAGATCATGAAAGCCACATGCCCAGCATAATAGCCTGGGTTTAAAAAACGCTGCTTCATTCAAGTACCTTCATATTCTGAGTCTAAGAAACAAGGACTAGCAGGGTCACGGCTTCACCTGGTGGTGAAATCTGGGAACTGTGCCTCCATCAGTCAACCGCAGCATTCTTATCACTTCTGGTGGGGGCGCGGGAGGGGGATAGTGAGAAGCAGCTGAAGCTCAGGGTTTCCAGCCCCTATTATTGTGGGGACTCAGGGATTTGACTGGGATTTGAACCCAGGTCTTGTTACAGAGCAACAGAAGGTCCGTTATTGTCCGCCGCCTTATGGAAAGATGCCTCTCAAAGCCAGAGATTTGTGAAAAGGAAAGGAAATGTTTATTTAATGCTATACAGAGTTAAAGTAGTGACTTAACTTCATTAAAATATCAAAGTCCTTTAGGATACCCACAGATGCCCACAGTGCTTCCTATCTCCCTCTGCTCTAAGTCAGGGTACCGTAATTGCAAGGAAGAGAAGCACACATCCGGGATCCAGGCTCTTGACACCGTCAGCTGTGTCGTCGTCCAAGCAGGATCTCCAATTAATCCAAAGCCATGTGGCACCTTCTCATGGCCTACTGGCAAGATTTCTTTCAACCTTCTTCTAGGCAAAGTCTCTCTTGTTCCCAGGCCATGCAGCCAAAGGGAGCACCCCAAAGCCGCGTGGTCCTTCTACCAAAGCTGTGGGGAAGGGGTCCCCACTCTGGCAAAGCCACGTGGCAATTCTCTGCTAAAGCCACGTGGTGATTTTCCCTCACAGGGTTGTGAGGGTCCTAACTCTCGTGAAAGCACGTGGATTCTCTCTTAAAGGCTGCCGCGTCTCCGTTTAAATCCCTGCGCCAAATCTCTTCTGTACCCCATTTCTGACTTCTCCTACAATCAGTTACACCTGCCAGCCTTCCCATATATTCCAAGTTTTGGGGGGATGCCATCATGAGTCTGGGCAGGTGCATCCCCATTTTCTAGAGCTAATCTCCAAGCTCCCACGCAGGCGCTGTGACTTGAGGTTCCTCCCCCAGTCACGTCTTGGAGTCCTTTCCATCCCCCTGGCTCAGAGCATGGCCACAGCTATTTAACACATCTAAGCTACCAGCCAAAGACTATGGATATGCTAAATGACCATGCAATGGATTAGCAGCTCTGCATGTCCCTGCTCCATGTGTCCCTTCCCCCAACTCATACATGTGGGGGAAGGGATGAGGACATCTTATATGTCCCTCTAATATTCCCTGGACACCCTGAGTTCTGGGCCCATTTCAAATACCTATTTTTGGGGTCCCCCTCCTGGCTGCACCCTGCATCAGTCTGAGGATGTCCAAGCCAGGTTCTTCTTGGTCATCTTCTCTGGTTTTCACCATAATCATAGAAAACTCCCAGGGAACCCTCAACAGACTCATGGATGAGTCAGGCCCTCCCTGGCTTTTCAGGCCCCTTCCGCTTGAGGTGGGACAGGTGTCCCATCTCTTCTTCTGCCTCCTGCTTGGGGCTCAATCTTGATGAAAAACTCAGAGAGGGGCAGTGGCCCAAGGCAGGCCAAGATGACGATCCAGAACAGCTCTCGTTCCTTGCACCCCATCCCCCACCCACCACAGAGGACATAGGGGATTTGGGAAATGGAATGGGAGCACAGTGATTTTTAAACAATTTCTTTAGGACTCAGAAATCAGTAGGCCCTACTGGAAAGCTTCTCACAACAGAGTAGTGGAATATCCCAGACACTTCATCACAATGCTTTTCACCATAAAGTGGGATTGCCTGGAAACTTAACCACAACATGGAGAACAACCTCACTCTAACATCGAGAGAAAGGCATCACTCGAAAACCCAATGGTAACACCTTCACTATGGAATGAAATATTCTACAACTGGCCACAGGAGCGAAATGTTTCAGGAACTCCATCATAGCGGTCTTCCCTAGGGGTGGGATATCCCAGGGATTCCACAGCAGAGATCATCATGGCGTAGAAAGTTTCAGCAATTTCACTAAAAAAGTCATCGTTATAGAGTAATCGAAGACCTCTCATGACAAACTCCGCCCCTGCACAGCTGAGTGCAGGCAGGCTCAGGGGGTTGTTGATCCCAAGGTCCCTGAAGGTCACTTTGTGGCACAAAGCACATTCCTCATAATTCCGGACTCCCCAAGAGTCGGGGGTGGAGGCTGGCAGAATCATGGTAAGGCTTAGAAGAAGCTCAGAGTGGGAGGGTCCAGATGAAGCCGCCCTGGGCCACTCCTTCAGCATTCTGGGATCACGTGAATTGCGATAGCAAGAAATTAACTTGATTGTTTGCTTGATTTAAAAGTCAAGGACAAAAGGGAATAAACCACTAGTTTTTGAGTTTTTGCTCTGTGCTGAACAAATACTAAGATATCTTCTTGGGTAATCATTATACCATATCTCATGCATGCCAAGATACCATTAAGGTGCCCATTATTAATGTGCCATTAGGAAATTTTTTAATTGCCAATTAAACTATGGCATACCATTGAACATAAGACACATGTGAACTTCAGAAATATTACAATGTAGGGAAAATATATGTCTTGGAAGTGATGATCTGGAATAACTTTTTATGAATGTGATAACTATCCTCATCTGATACACAAGAAAACTGAGGCATGGAGAGGTAAGACCCCTTGCCCAAGGCTGCACAGTCAGGCAGCAGCTGGGCTTGCCTGCCTTCAAAGCCATGGCACTGTGCCTGTATCGCTGGGACAGCTGTGGGCACATGGCCTGCTCGTGAAGTCTCCAGCCTGTGATGGGATGGGGCCACCACTGAGCTAGTCTCAGGAGTGAGGTTATGGCTAACTTCAGACAATTCTTCAAAAGAGAACCAACTGCTTGTACCTGAACATCCAGGACGTAATAACGTCCTCAGAGGATGGGGGACAACGAGCTCTTGGCGTATGATTGTTTTGGCCATGACAATAGGCCTTTGCAGCAAGTACAACCATGAACTTCAGTTTCCAGATGAGGAGACTGAGACTCAGAGGGGAGACCTGAGGTCTCCCAGAGCTCAGCTTCAAATACAGGTTGTTCTGGCTTCAAAGCATGTGCTTCTAACCTAAGCCACTGAGATTATGGGGTGATGTTTAAACCCAGCCACACGTGGGGTCCGGTAGAGTGACCAGAGGAGGTATGGGGAAACTGGAAATCAGCAGTCCACATCACACCAGGGGGGTTCAAACTGAACCCACTCATCAGGGAGGGCTTCTGGGCAGCTCAAGAGAAAAGCAGATGAGAGTGGAGCTGCCTGGGTTGCAGAGGGTGGGGTTCGGGAGTCCTGTCCCTCTGGCCCCTCTTGCTCTCAAGCTAGCCCCTAACTAACAAGGATAACAATGACAACTATGGTGATAATGCACTGTTAAAGGAAGAGGTAAACTATTGTCATGCTAGCAGCCAAGATTCTCTGAGCGCTTGCCATGTGCTGGGTGTCCTATGACCAGGCCTTTTAATTCTTTATTCTTGCCCCCATTTTACAGATGAGGAAACTGAGGTTTACTCAAGTTAGTGAGCCAGCCTGAGAGCGCATCAATAATAAAAGGATGTGTCAGGATTTAAACTCAGAGCCCACAGATGCATCTCCCACAGGGTGTTGTGAGTTCAGTGGGTTGGAGCAGGGGTACGGGAAAACCTTCCAGGGGTTCGTAGAGGATTATTTATGGGAATCCATTTCCTGACTCTCAGTGTTCCCGTGCTCTTTTGGCCAAGAACCCTTTCAAAAGTGGCCTCTCCTTTTCCAGCTTCCCTTCCACCAGAGTGCCTTCTCCCTCTTTATGAAAGATATTTTTCTCTTTGTCCCCAATCCCGACTCAAGAGCATTACCCCAGAGCAGCGACCTCCAGGGCTCTGAAGAAAAGGGCTATGAGTGAACCTGGACCCCTCAGGGAGCCAGCCCAGTGAGTTTCACTTTGCTTCCAACAAAGGAGGAGAATTACTCCTGCTACTGGTATGAATCTACTTGGAGTCATCGAGAAGCAGTTTTTGACAACACATCAGCATGTGAGTTGGGGTGTGTGTATTGAAAGCAGTTCAAAGAATTGAGAAACACTATTTTAATAAACCCTTCCCATTCACATCTCCTTATCTGCTGCACAAATAAGCAGAAAATTTTTTATAGCACTAGAAATGAAAACTAGATCGCTGACCCCAAATTCTTTCTAGCATTGAGTAAATTAATTCACAGATAAAAAAACTAATTGGAAAAAAACCCATCCATTTCATTAAAACATCTATTTCCAAATCAATATTATTTTGTTTTTCATTATCACTACAATTGTAATAGACCATACACAATTGTTGATTGTAATAATAACAATCTGAAAGGTTATTGTAAGTACTCAGCGCCTTATGGTCAAAGGAAATTTGAAAAATATATTAATCAAAATAAATATTGTTGATGCTTGCCTGCTCAACCTCATCTCCTGTTCTTTTCCCATTTGTTAGCTTTGCAAAATCTTTGCTGCTCTTCTAACTATTCCTCTAACATGCTGGCACTGCTCTTACCCCAGGGCCTTTGCACATGCTGTCCCTTCTGCCTGGGTGGCTCATGCCCTAGATATAATGATGGCTGCCTCTCTCACCCCTTGCAGTCTTTACTCTAAGTCACCTCAGTGAGGCCTTCTCTGACCTCTGTACCCAGAACTCCTCCCCCTTCCTCTGAAATCTTCATTCTCCCTGCCTTGCCTTTTCACCCTTAGCACCAATCTTCTCTTCTTAGAAGGACACCAGTCATATTGGATTAGGACTGACCCTCATGACCTCATTTTAACTCCTTTAAAAGCCCCATGTCCAAAACAGTCACATTCTGAGGTACTAGGCATTAGGCCTTGGACACAGTAGTATGGGGGAGGTGGTTGCGTTCAGCCCTTAAGGCCTGGGAAGGTTCACTTCATACAGATTCCTCCAGCTCTATGCTTACGATATGTGCACTTAATGTATCTAAATTCAACGTCAGTGAAGAAGATCCGAGAGGCACCTGATTTATAGAAATTCTATTACTCCGTGCAAACAAAAAGGTTTGGGGTTCACTCGGCAGTGTTCTGACTGAAAGTCACAGTGTGTCCCCTAAGGCTGCAGGCAGGTGCCCACGCATGTCCCTGATGCCTTGAACAGTTGCAGAAAAGGAGGGTATGCCTGCTTCCATGTCCAGACTGTGGGGAAGAGCTGGTTGCAGTGGGGGCTGAGATCTGGGCAGGGGCAGGAGCTGGGAGACTTTCCAGTCCAGAAAACTGGGGAACGAGGTCCTGAGCCAGGACAATGGCAACAAAACAGTGTGAATGGTCCCAGCGACTTGGGGCTGGGGGAGGAGGGCTGTGGCAAGTCTGTTAGAATTGTCTTGTGCCTCAGTGGAGGGGAGAGGGATGGACTCCTGGGGTTTGGGGGAATCCCTTGAAACACCTCATAAGTAAGTCAGGCCCAACCGAGTTCAAGGCTGAGCACCAAATACCTGGGTCTTCTTAACCCAACTCTGTCACCTGCTCACTAGGTGCCGCTTGCTCTCCCAGCCTCAGTTTCTCTGAGTGCACAACTGGGAAGGTAGACTAAAGCGATGCTCCTCCGACTTTCCCCCAATCCACCGGTGAAGCTTATTAAACCCAGGTTCCAGTTCCCCGTCCTGAAGCTGCTGAGTCGGAAACGTTGAGGAGCAGGGGGCCTGGGCACCTGCATTTGACATGCTGCCCTGGGGATTCTGTCTTCACCAGGCAGGGCCTGGGACCAGTGAGGAACTGGAAGGAGCTTCAATGTGACCTCAGAAGATTTGGTCCTGACCCTGCCGTACTGTCCTGGCATGTGGCCCTGGGGTAGTCCCTTTGCCTCCTTGGGTCTCAGTTCCCCCATCTCTAAAATAGAAAAGGCTCTTGATGATCTGCAAGGGGGTGGGAGGCTGTGTTCTTGATCACCTGCCAGGTGCCAACACCCTATGCCGGAGGGCTTTTAGGGTGTCTAGAAAGATGCTCCCGAAAAACAATATCTTAATTGTGTAAAAGGCACTTCACCAGCTGCAGTGCTAAGCCCTTCAGAAAAAAAAATTATCTTTTAAATATCATCAGACTCATCTTAGAGTGTAATAATAATAAGAAATTGTATTTATTATTTTACAACAAATTATACTAGCATTGTTATATTAATATAGCATATTATATCATAGTTTTTATTATTACCCACTTTAAAATGGGGCAGTTGAAGTTCAGAGGACTAAGGGCCTCACCAAGTCAACCAAGTGACCAAGATGGAACTTGAGTCCCCTTCTCCCAACTCTAGGATTCTTACTCTTTGATGGCCTCCTGGTGCAAGAGTTGAGTGAGGTCCAAAGCTGTCCTACTGACAGGGAACGCTGTCTGATTGTTTCTAATATGAAGGGGCTGGTTGTTTCCCTCTCTGTCCAGCAGGCAGAGCTGCCAGGCACCTTGAGTTGAGGGTAGGGGACCATCGCTCTGAGCATCCAATACGTGGTCAGGGGCTAGGCTTCACTGAGTGTACAGGCACTGGGCTTTGTTTCTAACCGAGGACATGCTTGTAAAGAACTGATTTGGGAGCCTCCTTGCTCAGTTTCTAAGCTGCTGCAGCATCTGGGCTTCCCCAGCCTGGAACTGAAGGCTTGGAGCACCTTGTATTTCTGCAGAATCTCTGTGGCAATAGGAGCCTAGGTCTCCCTGAGCCACTTACCCAGGAGGACATAGGAGAGGGTGGAAGACATCACTTATGCTCATCAGCATTACTGGTGTTCCACCCCTGCCTGGGAATTGGAAAGGATCGCACTTCCCCCATGAGGTCAGGCAGGGTCATGTGACCCACTTTGGCCAATGAAATGGGAGTGGAAGTGCCCTGCCTCTCTCCTCGTAGAGGCACTGATGTGCCTGTGTGTGACTCTTGATGCTTTCTTTGCTCTGGGGACTAAACCGCTTTGGGGCCAAATTCAGCCAAGGGCCTCCCCTGTGAAACTTATGAACGGAAGCAATGTAGTGAGCGGTTACAGCGTGGGCCCTGGAGTGAAACGATACGGTTCCAGCCCCAGCTCTGTCACTTTGCTGTGTGACCATGGGCAAGTTGTGCATTTCTCAGTGCCTTGGTTTCCCCATGTGCAAAAACAAGGACCATCCTGGTACCTGCCTCATGGTGCTGTCATGAGGTTAAATGAGATCAAGCCCCAAGCCTCAGTGCAGGGCTCAGCAGGCGCTGAGCGCCCAACAAACGAGAGTTCTCAGGAGGATGGGGCTGATGGCCATCTGATTTTAGTCTTTCTTACCTCTCCCCTGGGACCTGGGAGCACCCGCTGGGAGCACAGTGGAGAGAGGAAGGGGGAGAGGGCGACTGAAGCTGAGAAAGGAGAGGAGACCCTTGTCATCATGCCACACAGGAGTGAGGCTACAAGAAGCCCTGCTGGTTGTGTGAATTCTGATGATTCCGAACTTGTAGCTTTTGAATCCTGGCTCTCCCCATGTGCTGAGGCATGGTGGGGGAGACCGAGGCAAGAGGGATCCGCCACGCTGAGTTCTGACGAAGGCGGTGAGAACTGAATTGAAAGTCCCCCCCACCCTGCCGTTGCAGGGCCTCAGAGGTGTCTGGCATTTTCCATTTGTGAACCAAACCCAACCTCTATCCAGCTGCAGCTGTAATTTGCCAGGTGCCCCTGGCATAGCCATGAGGGGCAAACACCCAACCCTGAGAGAGGGTCCTTCATGGAGACACACTCGACTGCAGGGAAAGTGGAATCTTTAATTGAAAGCTTAAAGTACTCAGCGTGGAGTCCAACATGGAGTCGAAAGGCCTCAGTCCTTGAGGTGAACTTCCTCCCACCGTGAGGGGGCTGAGTAGGGGGCTGACCATGGATGGAATCATAATCATTTGCCAATAGGGGCAAAGAATGGCTGGATCCTTTCTTGGGGTGGGGCCAGGTGGATAGAGGTTGGGAGGTCTGGGAAGGGACCTTTTGTGGGGGCCGAAGGGACTCAGGGGGGCCGGGAACTATGTCAGGCCAGCCTTTCCAGGGCTGGCTCTGCTTTCTTCTGGGGGAGGACAGGCAGCAGTGTCTCTCTCTCCTGTCATTCAGGCGCTCAGCACCAGAATGTCCTTGGAGGGCAGAACAGAGAACCCAGTTAGTGGCTGAGGTGGCTTCTGGCTGTAGCCCGGGCAGATAGTCACCTGCCTTTGGATCAGGGAAGTCACATTCTGGGAAGGACTAACTCTGAACCACGGGGGCTTTGGGGTCCAAGGGGCCTGAGGATCACTCTGTCTAGGAAGATAAATACGTGTTTGTTTAATGTTTTGTATGTTTTCCAAAGTTCAGATACTGAGCACGTGTGGTTTTTATGATGGAAACAAAGGCCCTACATCTGAATTTTAAAGCACCTGCCGTGATTATAATTAGCAATTCCTTCGGGAATGTTTACCCAAAGGCCCATCTCCCCACTAGCTGGCAGAGCTTTGTAAGGGCCAAGACTATGCCTATTTTGTTCACTGCTGTACTCCCAGCCCCTTGCATGTTGTCTGGCACACAGTAGGTACTCAGTAAAGATTGTTCCAGTGAACAACATCACACTTCACCTGGGGCAAACCCCTTGCTGTTCTGAGCCTCAGTATTCCCATCTGTAAGATGGGGCAACGACATCTGTCGTGAGGACTAGATGAGATTGTGCACGTGAAAAGCTTCATTTGAGGCTTCTTAACAGCTTTGTTTCTGATCGCCTCAGCCCACCCTTTGAAAGAAGAGGCCCCTGTTGCCCCACACTTCCCTTAGTTTTATCTCCCCTTACCTCCAAGACGTCGATGTCTGCATTGTTGAAGTCGATGTTAAGGATTTTCGGGAGAGGCACACCGGAGCCCAGCACAGCTGTGGGGGTGAAAAACGGTCAGGAACAGTCAGCACGGCCAAGACATCTCAGCCTATGGAGAGCCGCCAGTATTTGCAAGAAGACTAGTTATTTCTTCTATGTCTCTAGGCCTTTGTCCTCACAGTCCCTCCTGCCCAGAGCACTCTCCCCACCCTTGTCTGCCTGCTGAGCCTTCCTGAGACACTGTTTGGATGCTTTCTTGCCCCAGGCCAAGCAACTCTGGGCTCCTGCTGCTCCACCTGAACAACTCCTTCACAGAAACCACACAATACTAATTCTCTGTTTCCACTTCAGCTGCCTCATCTCAACCAGGCTGTGGGTCTGTGGCAGGCAAGGACAGTGTCCCCAGCATCACCCAGCCCAGAGCCAGGGGCGGAGGAGAGAGCAGTGTTTGCTGAATGAAGACATGGAAGGAGGTAAGTGAGGCCTACAAAGACCACCATGGGGTGTACTGTTTGCTTGTAGATGGTCAGAGCCTAAGTGGACCTGCCAATTAGTGTTCTAGGAAAAAAAAAAGAAAGTAATATAGGAAGAAGAGAGGAAGGGAAGCAGAAATGGGTAGGTGGGTGAAGCTGGACTATCTGAAGTTAAACAGACTTTCTGACTCCAGCAGGACTTTGCAGAGAGCTAAGGACGTTGTGAATGTACCCCAGAGGAATACAATCAGTATTTTCCAAACTTACTTGTCCATGGAACCCTTTTCTCAAAGCATCTTTGGGACTAATTCTCCATGGAACCTACCTGGGGAATCATGGATCTAATCTAATCTCTCACTTTTGAAAATGGTGAATTGCATTGTATCGAGATCTAGGGACTTGCTTCCAAGGTCACACCGCCTCCCAGGGACCCAGCCCAGAGGAGTCTCCGTCTCTTTCCTCCCAGGCCAGCCAGGCACCTGACATTATCCTCTCCTGGGAGGGTGTGCGTGGGCTTTGTGACCAGCACATTCCTGTAATTGGGATTCAGCCTCCTCTTGTGACAGTTCCCAGAATAAGGGTCTCTTTGACATCAAGAGCTCCCCAGTGGAGCAGCAGTAGGAGAGAGACGTCAGAGCTGAGGAGCAGGATGGCTTGGGGACTGCAGCTTCCAATCCTAAGGGGGTTACCCAGCTGATGGAGCATCTGTCCCAGCCTCCAGATGGCCCCACAGTTCTACAAGCAGCTGCAGAGGCAGAACCATGGGCCATCTCTTCTATTTAGGAAGCTGGGCAAGAAAACCCTCTAACTGACAATGTGGCTGCCTAGGAGGCAGACCATGCATTAGGGGGCTGGGAATATCAGTCAGAGCAACTTTAGCTTTCTCTGTAATAATCGAGCTTTTTACAATAATAATAATGTCTGCATGTAGCCCATAAGTAGAAATAGATACACAATTAAAAACAAGTCAGGAACATAACAATGTGAATATGCTTAGCAATACTGAACCATACACCTTTTGAAAAACCTGCGATACAGTGAAGCCGCAATAAGTGAACCACGATCTAGCGAGGGGTGACTGTATACTTCACTGGTGAGTACCCATATAGAATTTTCTATGTTGTTAAAATTAATAGGTTTAAGAGTGTTAGAAAGTGTTTAAGAGCATATGAAGTGTTTATAAGAGTGTGGGAAAGGTTAATAAGAGAGTGGGAAAGGTTTATAGGAGTGTGGAAATGGTTTATAAAGCCTTAAACTATATATAAATAATAAAATAAATATAACGCCGCTACTTCGAGGATTTTCACCTATCGCGGGGGTCTCTGGAATGTTAACTCCCGCGATAGATGAGGGCTCACTGTAGTTAAGAAGGTAAATTCTATGTTATATGTACTTTGCCACATTTAAAAATAAATGTACAAAAATAAATCAGAAACTAACTTGGACTGCATTGGGGAAAAAATGAAGAAAGAAGGGTTTAGGAGGAAGTGTCCCCAGATGTTGAGGTTAATTGCCCCTGGAGGTGAGCAGTTCTTTTTTAAACTGCTCTGGACTTTTTAAAATTTACACACATCTAATGTTTATGTACAACCAGAATTTGACATAGACAATCAGAAAAACAAAAACAATCAGCCAAATCAGAAAAAAAAAAAAACATAAATAAAGCAGAAGCAGCAAATATGGAAGCTGTCAGACCCTTGTGGCAGCATTGCACACAGAGGCTTAAATAAAGAAGCTTAGAACGAAGTTCTCAGAAATACTGTCGAGGTGGAATGCCTGTGCGTGTCACACATTCCCGGCAAACCAGCCGCCACGGGTGCCGGGCCACGTGCCCCAGGAGGCATCTGCACCCGCTCTCACCGTTCATTGCAGGCAAGAACGCCAGGTCGAAGATCTTCCCCACCAGCACCTCCATGAGGCCAACCTGCAGGGAAGGAATGAAAACTCAGCCCCGGCGATGGCAACGGGTCACTGGGATGCCCAGGGCTCCCTTGGGCCCTGCCCCGCGACGCGAAAGGGAAGTGCAGAGCTGCTCTGGGACAGTCTGGGAGCTGGCGGTCAGAGCTCCGTGACTCCAGACCCACTGAGCTGGGCAGCTCGCTCTCCACACAGACGGGGAGGCAGAGGCCTGAGGCAGCGGGACCTCCAGTCCAAGGTGCACGGGGAGGCAGGGACTGAAGGAAGGCCAGCTTCTCTCCAGGAGGCACAGAGCACAGGGTCTGCGGTGGATTGTTCAGAAACCACAATGACATCACTGAAAGCCCCTGGACCCCACAGCCAGTACCTCGGGTTCCCATCCCAGGTCAGCCTCCACGGGCCTCTGAGAAGGTTCCCTCACCTCTCTGATCCTCAGTTTCCTCATCTGAAAAGTGGGCCTGCAAAGCCCAGCTTGTAAGGATGCTGTGAAGACTATGGGCCGATCATGTAAAATGCCTGGTCTTGAGCCCCTTCCTGTCTGATCTCTCTGAGCTTCTCTAAGCCTTGGTTCCCACATCTGAAGCTGGGAGTGAATAACCCTTCCTTCACAGGGAGGTGCCGAAGCTGAACTCAGTTCCTACACGTGGAACACTTGCCGTGGGGTAGTACCATGTGGTACCGCAGGGCCAAGGGCAAGGGACTTGCATCTCAGCACTGCCTCTTCCTAGCCCAGTGATATTAGGCAAGTCCCTTCACTTCTCTGTGCTGGGCTCCCTTATTTGGAAAATGGGCTAATAACTGTACTCAAATCATCAGTTTTTTGTGAGGATGAAATGAGAATAGCTTGTTGCTATTTTTTTAGTATAATTTTTCCTGCTGCCAATCACAGTTGCTCCATAAATATTCACTGACTTCACACCATTAGCTTCGTTTTCCATCTGGAGCCCAGAGATCCTGGTTCTAGCCCCCGCTCTGCCAGAAACCAGTTGTGAGGCATGTCACCGCCCTTCTCTGGGCACCGGTCTCCCCATCTGTAAGATGAAGCTGGCAACCCTAACCCCACGGATTATATTTGTTTGGGTTCAAAAAGCTCAAAAAAGGGGCGACACTGAGTATTTGACTTTCTCTGCACATGTGGAAATCACCCAAGCTTGTCCTAGGAAGCAAGTGTCTGTTTGATTGGCAATTTTTTTTTAAAAAAAGAAGGGTGTTTCTGAGGCCTTAATTTGGGTGGGGGACCCAAGAGCAAAAGAGCTGAAATAGGACCAAACCCTAGAATATGAATGTCTCAGATCAGTAAAGCAGAATTCCAGAAAGCGGGTTACGAAAGAACCCAGAATTCCAGAAGGGAGGTTACGAAAGAAGCCAAACCTGCTTGTTTCACAGATGAGGGAAGTGAGGCGCAGGGTGGGTTGGTATTGTCACGGTCGTAAGGGAGTCAGTGGCAAAGCCGAGCCTCCTAATCCCCGGGGGACGTGGCTGCCCCCACCCTGAGCTCGCCAGCCTGGAGTGAAGACATTTGGGCCAAGTGGCCTCCCTGGGGCCAGCAGTTACAAGGGGGTGGCACCCCAGGCTGAGTGGCAGCATTGAGTCTCTGCTCTGCCCCGCCAGGCTTGTGGGCCTCAGTTTCCCCACCTGTGAAAGGAGGCCTGACAGAGCTGATGCCAATGCTTTGGAATTCATGACCCCTACCCTGAGCCCCAGCTGGTCTCACGGGAAACGCTGTTCCCAGCAGATCTCGCTCTGGGGCCTGAGCTTGGTACTTACATCAAAATTGCCCACGTTTGAGGTTTTGAGGTGGAGGCTGGTCCTGCAGACAAAGTAGACAGCCCGTTAGAAGTAGTGGTTGCCCAAGAATCACGGGGGGCTTGCATGTCACTAAGCTATCAGGAGCCCCTCCACCAGCACCCTCTGGAGGACCTCTCTTGATCTGGGGGTGGTTAAGAACAATGGTAGACTCCAAGAGTTGAGCACCAACCATGTCCCAGACATGATGCCAGGGCTTTGGATACCACATTCATAGAGTTCTGAGTGCAGCTACACCACCTGCTAGCTGTGTGTCTTTGGCCAAAATACTTAACCTCTCTGTGCCTCAGTTTCCTCCTCGGCAGTGTGGGTGGATGCAAGGCCTAAATGAGGTAATTCAAGTAAACCCTTAGAACTGTGCCTGGCACATGGCAAGTGCCACGTACACATGCATGGTCATCACTGTCTTGTTTAATAACTTCAGCAATGCTGGGGGAGGAACCTGAGGCTCCAGACTAACTTGCAATAGCTACAGAGCTCGGGAGGGAGAGCCCAGGACTCACGCTCTGAGCCTGTGCTCTTGTCTGCTGTGCTATTCTGAGCAGGGAGGCCCGAGGCCTGGGTTCAAGGTTTCTCTCTGCACTCAGTCTATGAGGACCTCAGTCTCTCCGTGCCCGAATCTCACCTGCAAACCGACAGTCCTACCCAAGAGAGGCCAGACCAGACTCGCCCATGGGGCAGAGTCATCGGAGCAACCACCAGGAGAGGGACAAATGTTTTATTCCTTCCTGACTTCCACGTCCATCCCCCCTTCCCCCTCCGACACCCCATCTACAACACCCAAGCTCTTTCCTGTCCCTCCAAGGTTGCCTGTGCTGCTTGCACCACCGGAAACCCCCAGCTCTTCCTGCGGCCCTTGATATACGTGCCTCGGGTCCAACATCACCTCCTTACACACTCTCCGATAAGTAACATATTATGAGTAACTGCCATCATTGCCTTGTAAATATTTGTTGTAAGAAACAAAACTTAAGAAATAGGCATGAGCTGAAATTTTTACATTCAATCTGATTTATCTTGAAATGGGAATAATCATAATACTTGCATAGACTGATGTCAAAAATTAAATGAACTAAGACATATTTAGGGCTTAGCTAAATGCTTGGTGCATAGAAAGTATCCAGTGAATAAGTTATTATTATTATGAGTCCTATGAGGTAGGGATAACTATCCCCATTTTCAGATGAGAAAATTGAGATTCAGAGAGGCAAGGTCACTTGGCCTGTGTCACACAGTCAGTCAGTGGTCACATTGGGATTTGAACCAGTGCTGCTTGGCTCCAAGGCCCATGCTTGTAGCCATTCAACCCAGCTCCAGGTCAAAGAGACCTGGGCTGGCTCACAGCCCTTCTCTGTACTCATTGTGTGGTCCTAAGTAAGTAAATCCATCTCTCTGAGCCCCAGTTTTCTCTTCTTTTAAAATGGGAGAATAACACCCCTGACTCCGCAGGACCACTGGGAGCCTGAAAAAGTGATGCAGAGGAGTCCCTAGTGCAGAGCCTGCACAGCATCATCACTGGCTCGTTATTATTACTGATGTTGTTGCTATCAGCAGTAGGTTCCTTCTATTAAGCTCACGGCTCCACCTCCCTGCCAGGCTCATGCCAGGCTCATGCCTTGCAGGCACAGCCCATGTTCACCTTGGCAGCCTCCTGGGTTTACACGGCACTGAAGCCACGCCAGGAGACTGCTTGCTAAGTCGTCCCTGGTGTCCCTCCGTGGGCCGGCACCAGACACGGAGCACCTACGTGGCCTTTCTGAGGGGCAGGAGCCCGAGGCCACAAACCCCCTTACTTGTCCAGCTTGGCGTCGATCATGAGTTTATTGTTCTCCACGGAAAACATGGCCAGCAATTCTGTGTCCTGGAGGCAAGGGAAGGAGAATGAAACGTCAGTGCCATCATACATTGGCCACTGCCGGCTGAGGGCTCGCGGTGTGCCAGGCACTGGCTGGGAGCTCCACTAACACTGAGCATAAACCTCAGGCTGTTCCCTGAGGTTTTGGCCACGCCTCCCTTTATAAGCTGAGTCACCATATACTGGATTTACCCCCTCTGGAGGGGAGAGGGCTAGGAGTAATGAATTACCCTCAGTTGTCTTTCACCAGCAAATCACAGCAAGGGCGAGTGAACACTTCTCCGAAAGACAACTGTCACAGGAAGAGAAACCAAAGATTGACAGGGGTGTTTACAAGCTTTTCAGAGCTACCTCAAAAGGGTTGGGGTGGCCTGTAGCCTAGGAAACCTGCTTCAGATGAGCTATTGGATGGGATTGGGCATCATCACTGTCAATCGTATTGCCTTCCCCCCCATGATAGGGATAAAATGTTCAGACTCATCCCCCTCTCCAAGCAGAAGCCTTGTTATAGGAAAATCCCTCTGCTTCCCTGTCTTTCCCCCAACCCAACAAATAAAATAAAATAAGTTGGTCTTATGAAAAAAATGAAGCTTCTGACAAATCCAGGTGACATTATTAGCAATAACAATAACAATCATCAAGCTGCCTGGGCATATATGGCAGAGACCTACTGGGCACGAAAATTATTCCATCCGCTCATGAGGAAATGGCTTTTGAATGGAGCCTGGAGGAGAGGCAGGATTTGGCCACATGAAGGAGAGGGTATGAGCGTGGTCCAGGCAGTGCGAAGGGCATGTGCAAACCCTAGGGCAGGAAAGAGGCTGGCGCTGGAGGGACGGAGAAGAGGCCCGAGATCAAGGAGGTGGCAGGACCCCAGGAGGCTGGAGTGGGATGGAGCCAGGCCAAGCAGGGGTGGTGGGCTGGAGAGGACTCAGGCTGCATCTGGGGGCACCGGGGAGCCACGGCAGAGGTCTAGGCTGGATCAGCGAACATCAAGGCTGTTGATGGAGAAAGCTCCATACAGTGGGGACTAGTCACGTGGGACTGAGTCAGGGCAGCCATCTCCACTCCTGGGTGAGAATCAGCCCTTTGCATCTCTCGTCTGACGATGAGAGGCCCCTCGTCCACACTGGGGCTCAGCATGCTTCCCCCTCCCAGACTAGAAGGGGCTCATTTGGTCTTGAGTCCTGGGTGAAGAGACCGGGCAGGCACAGCAGATGGGGCAGAACCCAAATGTTTGAGTCTAAAGCTTTGACCATGGAGGGGGAAATGGCACTGTATGCAACACATGCCTTTGACAATATTTACTAAGCACTTCTTATGTGCTGGACCCTATGCCAGGCTCCGGGGATCCAGACAATTCACATCCTGCCCAGCAATACACTAACAAACAAGTACATTGTATAATGTTGGTTAGGAGTACAAACAAAGTAAAGCAAGGAAGGCAGAGAGAGAAAGAGAGAGAGATGGGAAGGGTGGGGATATTTCAGACAGATGGTCAGGAGGTGAGATCTGAGCAGAGACCTAAAGAAAATGAGGATATGAGCCATGCAGATATCCAGAGGAAGAGCATTCCAGGCAGAGAGAACAGCATGTGCAAAGGCTCTGGGGTGGCACTTTGCCTGGCATTTTAGAAGAAAGATTGAGGAGCTGAAAGGTGGCCAGGGGGTGATCTGTGGGCCATAGTGAGGTGATTGGCTTATAGTCCAGGGCTGATGGAGCCTTGTAAGAAACAGAGCAACATGATTTTAAGGTGGTTCTTCTCTATGCAATAGTTGTGGAAATTGTATTTGCATCTATCCTCTGCTGGGTACCAGGGACAGGAGAGCCAGCGCCATCTGTCTAGTTTCCCCTTCCTCCAGTATCCAGTAGAGAGCATAGCACATAGTAGGTACACAGTAAATATTGCTGAATGCATGACCAAAGCATACTTTGCCATGCACTGTGGTATACAACCTATGGAAGTAATAACAACTAACACTTTTGGAGCCCTTATGAAATGTTAGGTATTGCTCTGAGCATCTACCTGCTGCCATATGCATGTGGTAGAGGAGAAAATCAAGCCCAAAGAGGGGGAGTAACTTGCCCAAGGTCACACAGCCAGAAGTTATTAAGACTGGATTTGAATCAGATCATCTGGTCCCATAGCCAAGCTAGCAGTCACTATGGTGGGGACAGCAGAGATCTGAAGGATTCTGGGGACTCCCGGAGACCACATGGCCACCCACACTCCCAGTCACTTACCACATCGATGAGGCAGATTGTGGTCTCGACGTCATTGGGCTGGGACACCATGACCTCTGAGGTGGCAAACACCTTCACCAGTGCTTTGTCCTTCTGCAATGTCACTGAAGGTGGGCTCGGCACCTGGATCCTGATAGTGAGTGGGCGAGACTCAGGGTACTGCTGGAACACCTATGGGTAGACAGCAGGCCAGACTGAGCAGGGCCCTGGGTACTGAGGGTCTCACACTGGCTACCACAGGTCCAAGAGCATCACCTGGCTTTTACAAACCACTCGTAAAGGCTCCAACCTGCTGCTGGGTCTGAGCAAAGAGCTGCCTCTCTGAGCCTCTTACATAGAGTTACTGTGAGAATTAACCACGATGACACCAGCAAAGATTCAAGCTCAGTCAATGCCAGATGCATGGAAATGCTCAAAAACTGGTACTGAGTGAGATGGCGTCACCTGCACATTCATAATGTCATTAAATTATCACAATTCCATAGGGTATTTTTCACCATGTTACAGGTTAGAAGACTGAGGCTCAGGGGGAAACACCAAGCACATTGTCTGAGCCCAGCAGGAGAGCTGGGTCCAGCCCAGGTCTGTGTCACTCAGAAGCCCAGGCCCCATCTCCCTTTAGATGCCCCAGCTGGGATGAGAAAGCCCACGTTTCGGGGTGTCTCACACTGAAGTCCTGGAGCGAGGCTCAGCCTGCCCAGGACTTGCTGGGGTCTCCAGAGACCCACAGTGGGAGGGGTCTGAGCCAGTTTGCTACAAAATGTGATTTGCAAAGGAACAACTCATCAAACAACCAGTTTTCTGTAATTGCTAAATAACTGATTTACCAAAGCTTTTTTAAAAAAGAACAGTTTCCTTAAATACATTAAATGGGCATAAGTACATGAGAAAAAGCATAGAGTTACTTTTTAAAAAAAATCCGTTAAACTGAAAACTTTTCCATATATAATGCATGAGTGTGGGTCCTGGGCCTAGGAAGACTTCATTCGTTTCCTTGAACACATTCAAGGTGAAAGTCTTCTGAACAACTTCATGGTCTACTGGCAAATCTAGTAAATTCAGGCAATTAATGACTCAGTGAATTTACCTTTGGCAAACTGGCTCCCAACAAATCAGCGATTTGGTGACTCGGCTTTACACAAAGGGATTCTCAAGATACTCCCCGGAGGGGCCTTGTGTCTTAACTGCCCAACAAACACCTTTCAAGAATTAGCAGCGCCCGTCCTCCCAGGGACACTGAGAAGCTACCTCAGCCTCTCCCCGACAGCAGCAGGAGGCTCCAGATGCCCATGTTCGCTCTGGCAAGCCTCTGCCGGTGACTTGCCCCAGCCTGGGTCTCCAGGAGACATTCCTCAGTGTCTAGCCTGAGTTCCCCTGCTGCAGACACAACCCCGTTTCAAGACCTCTGTCCCTGAGTCCCTACCCTGTCACATTGTATGACTTCTCCAGGCCTCTATTTCCCTATCTGTAAAGTGGGTTATCCCCTTCCGGCCCTGTGGACGGGGGCATGATTAGAACCAAAAGAGAGAGAGAATTCTTTTAAAAATCAATAAACTGTAAAGTGCAGGGCTCATAAGAGTGACTCAATAAATAAAAGTCCGGTTGGAGGGATCCACCTGCCCCCCTACTTGTGACATTAGATCATGGTGCCCTGCCATTCAGCTTTTGACCACATGAGGGCGATAGTGACTATTTGTTGAGTTTGGCCTCCTTCCTGACTGCTTTGAATTCCACCCAGTATGAGACAAGACAGGTAAAAAAAGAGATGAAAAATGTCTAAAATGGCCGTAGACTACAGCAATCCTTCACACCTCTATAATACGCAGTACGTTATTCGCTGCCAGGCCCAGGGTAACAGGCCTGGGACCGGAGTTGGGATGAGGGCTGAGACAAGCAGGCCTTTGTTCCCACTATGTATGGCCACCAATCTGACAAGAGTGCATTTGCTCTTTTAAAAAAATGAGTTTGTTATTGTTAACAAAGAGAAGAATAATGAACATTTAGCAAATATCTCCCCTGTATCTAGATTCAAATCCCAGGTCCACGGCTACCCTGTGAGGTGAACATTGTTGGCCCGTTTTCCAGATGAGAAAACTGAGGCTCAGAGAGAGAAGTCATTTGCCTGAAGTATTATGGTTGGGATGTGCTGAGCTGAAATTCAAATTCATGTCGATCTGCTCCTAAGGTTTGGTTGCTTTTCCCTCAAAGTCATCATGCACCCACCTGTGCCCTGTGTCGGCATCTTTACATCTCCTTCATTTCCTTCACCCTCCTAGATTAACTGGTAGAATGGAAGTTAGCATCCCTTTTTGACAGAGGAAGCTAAGGCTCAGAGATGTTAAGATGCTTGCCTGAAGACACACAGCAAGGCAGCGAGGAAGTAGCCAAGCCAGGACTACACCAGTGCAGGCCAGTCCACAGCTAGAGCTTAGGGTCTTTTCACCTCAACCCTCCAGGCCCCTCTCTCATAAGGGTCTGGCCTTCAAGCCATTTTTATTGCACCTCCAAGGTGGAAGGGGGCAGTCAGAGCACCTCGCCCAAGTGCTGAGTGTCAGCTCCTGGGAGGGGTGTGAGGCTTAAGAGGGGCAGACGCACTGCCTTACATACCTTGGGAATCAAGGCCCCCAGCGTGGACGTGGTGAGTGGGGGAAGCTCCTCAAACTGCAGGACAAGAAGAACAGTTATGTGAGTCCCTGAGGCTATGGGGACAGACAGACTCGCTAACACAGTGATTAACTTCTGCGCGCTCTCAGACAACCAGGGAGGGCCTCACTTAAAGACCCCTTGGGAGGCCCCACTTGCCTAACAGCAGCCACCACATGGACCAGGCAGCTGTTCTGTGGTTAAGTGACAGGCCGGCCACTTCAGTTTACCACAGGCATGACTTAGAGGGCAGGAGGCAAGACCTAACTCTTTGTCCTCTAAAAATTCAGTTCTTCATTAAAACAAGGTGAGTGTCCGTGAGCCCACGTGAAAGGATTCTAAAGATTTGTATGGAGATACATACAAATGAATATATATTGTGTTTTTAAAAAAGGATTGGAATAAACTTAAAATTGAATAGTGAGAAACTTTCTCACTGTGTGATTTGATGTTGTTCAATGCCACGTGTGTGAATCGCCTAACAGCTTCCTAGGCACCATGCTGGTAAGCGTTTACGTAATTGATCACATCCAGAAATGAAGATGAGCCAAGGGGTGGGCTGTCTGTATTCTCACTTTAAAGCAGCTTCCCCAAGGACATGCACGGGACTAGGGATCAACTGGAAGCTATCTGCTGCCCAGCCCGCCCCACACCCAGATGGGGCCAAGACTCACCATGCCATCGGTGATGTCTATGTCCAGAGCCCCTTGCTTCTGCAGGAGAGCCAGCACTGAGCCCAGGAAGTTGGCAGAAATGGCCAGTTGGGAGTTGGTGTTGTCGCCCATGGGGGGCAATTCTGGCATCCGCCTGGGAGCCATGGCTGGACGCCCCAGTGGATAGTCGATGAGCCCTCCTCCAGCCTCCCCAATCAGAGTCTGGGGGAGCAGGGAGGAAAGGGGTCAGAGGGAGGGGTGCAGGCACGAGAGTTGAGAAAGAAGACCGAAGGCTGGGTGAGGCCCTGAATCTGCCTCCAGGCAGCCTTCCTTGAGTAAACCCACTGGGTCCAAGTGACTCATTCATGATCCTGACATCTTCTTCAACTTGTGATGGGATCTCTTGCAGTTCCAAATTTAGCACCATTTATAATTATAGCCATGGCATATCACCATATATTTGAAATACACGTGTGACATGGACCCTTCCCCCCAGCCCTGCCGTAGTGCGTTAGTGTGCTTACGTACCTACACATGGATGAATCTACTCTCTAAAGACCAGACTCTTCTCCATGGACTACAAGGCATCATATGGTCTATCCCAGTGTCCTCTCCACCTCATCTTGAGCCACTCTGCCCCTCATCCCCCTCTACAGAGCCTTATCAGGGCCACCAGGGCCCTGTCAGTCCCTGCCACCACCTGAGCAAACCCACTGTGGTGCCTCCCACACACTGTTCCCTCCCCACACTCTTCTCTTGTATGTCCCATTCATCTGGCAGGTCTCAGCTCAAGTGTCACCTCCATCAGGAAGCCCTCCATGACCTCCTTGGGTACATCGTTTTCCTGCTTTAGGCTCTGACAGCCTGGGACCTTCTGTCACAGTGCTCACGGTCTATATTTGTACATTTGAGCAGTTCTCGGATGGCCTGTGCCCTCCAATAGACTGCATGCTCCATCAGGTCAGAGATCTTGCCCTGCATGTCACGGCACCTGCAGGCCCAGCCCAAGCCTGACACACAGTGTTTATGAATATACTAGCTGTGCATGTGTACGTGTGCACAGGTGTGCTGTGTACATGAGAGCATGGGTGTGCATGTGCTCGGTATCCTGTGGAGCAAGAGGGGAAGCAACGGTGTTTGTGCAGCCCGGGGGGGCTACAAATGTCAGTTAGGGGCCGGGTTTGGTGGTATGCTGGAGCAAGCTCACACCAGCTCACACCAGCTCACAGGGACCAAGTCCACACATCTCTTCCCAATTCCACATTCGGTGAGTCATGTTGGTAGCTTGGAACTGACCATGGTGGGAGTATTCATACCACAGAAATCAGCAAATGCTACCAACCAGGATTTGTTCATCATGACAGCCAATGTTAATGCTTACCAGCACACCACTGGCCAGGTTCATTCCTCGGGGAAGCCCAAGCCCTTAGCAGTAGCTCTAGTAGTTAGGAGCCAGGTTGCTTGGGCTCAGATCCCAGGTGCTCATTTATTGGGTGTGTGACTTTGGGCAAGAGGCTTAACCTCTCCGTGCCTCAGTTTCCTCCATAAGCATGCCAACCTCACATGGTTGCTGTGAGGTCAGACTAGAAATGTGCTCCGTACACAGTAAGCACTTAACAAGTGCTGGCTGTGATTGCGATTTTTTGGCACTGCTCCTAGAAGGGCCTCATCTAATCATAAAAGGGTCCTGTTCAAATGTTGCTTCCCAGGTGTTTAGCAGAAGCCTTGGGGGACTCTCGTTCCCAACCCTGCCTATAAGGAGAGGGCTGCCCCCGTTGCCCCAAAGTCCAGGCACTCACGTTAAGGTCCAGCTCCAGGAATTCCCCAGTCACAAGCGGGAGGCTGGAGAAGGTGTACTGGACACTTCCCAGTATCCCCAGAGGAATGAGAGCTGCAGGCAAAGGTGGGGGTCACAGGGAGGTCCCCTCACCCTCCCAGACACCTTCCCTCTTTGTGCACCAAAGGGTCCCGGCAGCAAGGCTCCAGCTCCAGAAACCACAGAAAGAGCCAGAGTTCTGGGTTCAAACCCTAACTCTGCCTCTTCCTTGCTGTATGACCTCAGGCAAGACGCTGCGCCTCTCTGAGCTACAGGCTCCTCATCTGTGAATTAGGCTGAACATAACTTCTTGGACTATATTGTAGGGGACAGTGAGATCCTGGGTATTAGTAAGCTTTGGAAGTTGTTAATTAAGTCCTGTGCACTGAACCAGAAACTTTATGGTTTCTACAATGTGGTGCTTCATCGGACCTGGCATTTTTCTGACTGCTGGTGGCCAATAGCCCCACCCTCTGGGCTTGTCTGCCCTTGTTTCTAGCCACAGAGGGAGAGAGTTTCACCTGCCTGGGAAGGCCATGCCCAAACTGCCTGGCCCCCTGAGAAATGGGCACATGTCAGAGCAGCTGCCCCGTCTGGCTGCAGTGGCTGTGCACCGCACAGCTCAGGCGCCCCTGCTAGGGGCGTGTCGACGTGAGAGGCAGTCCCTGGAATCCTGGCCGCACAGAATGCACAGCCATGTGGAGCAGGCCGGCTTCCAGCCACGTTCACCCAGGAATCCCGCTGAGGCCTGGTTCTGAGCCCCTGCACAGTTTCCTCGGAGTCTCCTGCTACTCCCCTTCTAGTCCCTCGGTGGGGTGAGGCTGACCCCCTCATTTCAGAGATGAGTGATGGGGGCGAGTCTCTTCAAGTCCACACACCTACCAGGGCAGAGCCAGGGCTCAAACCCAGCCTCCTGACTCCTAGTCCAGAGCTACAGCCCCCTGGGTCGAATGGAGCCTCCTCCCCCTGGGACTTTTTGGAGGGGTGTTTGGGGACAAAGGAAAGTCCAAGCAGACCCTCCCTCAGGGTGACAGACCTGCCTTCAGACCCGTAGAGTGCGGGTCTGAAGTGACTGCCGCCCCCACCACCTTGGGTCCTTCTCCCAGGCATTGCTGTCCCCAGGCCTGCTGTGGCTGGGCACTAGTGAATGTTGGCCAAATAAAACAAAGCAGGAAGAACTTACAGTCCACGAGACCCAGCTGGTCATTGACAAGGCCCAGCACTACGTCCACGATGGGGCAGAGCTGTATGGGAAGAGGAAGCATGAGGTCCTGGTGCCTGCGAGGAGGGCTGCGGGGGGCATGCACAGGTAACCACGGCAATAGCCAACATTGACTGACTCGCCCTGTGCTTGGCACTGCTGTCCCCACAGCCCCACAGGGAAGGTTCTCTCCTGATCCCCATTTTGCAGATGAGGAAACTGAGACTCAGAGAGGTAATATGACTTGTCACACAGCTTGGAAGTGCCCAGCAGGGACTCAAACTCAAAACTGTGTAATTTCCAAGCTCCACCTCCTGGTATCCTTTCACTCATCTGTCCTCCATGTTCCTCAGGGTCCTTCCCAGACCCCGA
The DNA here is from genome assembly GCA_004027475.1 of Anoura caudifer. Classification (NCBI taxonomy): domain Eukaryota; kingdom Metazoa; phylum Chordata; class Mammalia; order Chiroptera; family Phyllostomidae; genus Anoura; species Anoura caudifer. The sequence goes on along the minus strand of PVKU01004504.1, from coordinate 5,443 downwards.
GAACATGCCCCAGCCCCCTGGCTCCCTCTGGGTCACTGGCCCACCCAGAGGGATGGAGGTTGGACCGTGACCCCTTGGCATGGAGAAAGTCTGTGCTCTTGCTCCCCATCCCAGGGCAGGTTCTTACCAAGTCAGGGAGGACGTTGGCTAGGACTCGGTTCACTAAGTTGTCCACAAGGTTGGGGAGAAGCCTGGGGGGAGAGGAGCAGGATGAGGAGGGGCTCGCCAAGCTTGTCCACACCCAGACTGGCTGAATAGTGAGAGCCGGCTAGCGCGGGAAAGTTGTTCTGAAAGCAGGAAGGGCAGTGGACCTTCACCCTAGACCTCGCTGAAAAGGCTACTCAGGCAAACCGATTGCCTTTTCATTCATGCATTTATTCATTCATTCACTCATTCACTCATCCTTCCATTCATTCATTTACTCATTCAACAAACAAATGCTTCTTGAGCTCTACCATGGACCAGGCCCAGACTGGGATGTTCCTGATTTTTAACCACAAATGTCATTCCCTCCTGCTCATCTGCTCCTCTTGTAATACACTGTTTGTTGCAGCTTCGCACAATCTTCTCAAAGAGCAAATGAATGTATTACTTTATCCAAGTGCCTAACACAGTAGCTGGTGCATAGCTGGTGCTCAATAAATGCTTGTGGAAGGGAGGGAAGGAGAAATACTGGCCAATCATCTGTGCTCAGGTGGTCCACAAGAGAAAACAAGTTGTTGGTGCTGAGAAGATTGGGAGACGTGATCCATTCTACAGACAAGAAAACTGAGGTCCAGAGAAGGGACCCAGCCCAAGTTCTAAGTGCATCACCCAGCTCTAACCAGTTAGTTAAGGGGGAGACAGATTATGGATAAACAGACAAGACACGTAGACGGACGGACAGACAGACGAACTTGGAACACAGGCACTTCTTTCCCAGGCCCTGTGGTGAGGAGAAGAAGAGAGAAGCATCGCTATCCTAACACAAGTATCACTGACAACTCGACACCTTAAAAATCCGTCCTCCTGACCCCACTGAATACAGCCCCGCCCACGGCCCCACCCAGGATGCAGCTGACTGTCCAGTGCTGTGCCAGTTTGAAAAAGCAAAGATTTCCTTGGGATAAAAATCCTGATTAGATCATTTCCCCCAAGCTTTTGTTATCCTTTTCGAATGGAGTTGCACCTCGGGGGGGCCTGGCTTTTGTTCCAGCTTTCCTTGGATGATAAGGCCGGTGAGAATGCACATCGTGTTTATCTGTGTGTGCATGTGTTGGGGGGATGGTTTGCAGTTAATCTACATACATGCAGGGCACAGCCTGCTTCCCCCTTCTGGGAAATTGTCCAATAGACCCATTGGCCCACGTGTGAAATGTCCACTAAAGGCTACTCGCTGTAGCCACATTCGTCAGAGCAGAGGGTTAGACAAACTGCAATGTCCATCAGTAGGGGCCCGGGCCAGTGCACAGCGGTTTATCCAGTCCACGGAATATCATGCAGCTGCGAAACGTTAAACAAGAAAGCTGGCCATGTTTGGAATCGAGGAAATGAAAACAGAGAAGTGCAAAACGGCATTTATAGCCTGTGCCCATTTGTGTTAAAAAGATGGAGAGGGCAGTGAGAATCTACATTTGTGTTTCTTTCATTTGTACAAAGGAACTGGAAGGTGAGCTTGGTGAGGGGGAGGCAGATGGGAGGCAGGCTCTTCACTCTGCGCCTGTCTGTCTTTTCATGTTGCTGAATCATGTATTGCCAACTGAATTTCCTAGTAAAAATGTGAATTTAAAAATCTGTGAGGTTTCTGTGCGTTTCTCTCTCCTGCCTTCCCTCACTGGATACCAGGGGCCAGATATCACCCATGCTGCCTTCACCCACGCTGGAGCAGACTCAGAGAAGCTCTCATGAATCAGAAATTCTTGGTTCAAGCTGCACAAAGAGTTTTTCTGCTCTGAAAGTTTAGGTAAGAGGAGGGCTGGAACGACTGGGCCAAGAGATTGATGTAAGAGATTGGGGAAGGAGTAGAGGACCAGCAGCCTCCAAGAGGAAAGCCACCGAGAGGTCTCCCATGTGGGGCCAGGGAGTGAAGGGAAAGGGACCAGTTCCGAGCTGCCCTGATGTGCCCTCATCCAAGACCATCACTGGGGGCAGCGTACCGGCCAGTACACAATCACGTGAAAGCTCTCTGCAGAGAGCAGGGCTTGGCTGCTTTGTGGGGATGGTGTGATAGAAACAAAACAAAACTCACCCCCTGACCAAGGTTGCATTGGACAGCACCCACTGGGCAATATTCTCACAAGTTGGGGCACTAATGGACTCAAAACCCACAGGGGTGTCCAACCTGTGGCCTGCAGGCCGCATGCAGCCCAGGACGGCTATGAATGCAGCCCGACACAAAATCATACATTTACTTAAAACATTATGAGATTTTTGTGTGCGTGATTACGTGTCTCAATGTGTCTAATGTGTGGCCCAAGACAGCTCTCCTTCTTCCAGTGTGGCCCAGAGACGCCAAAAGTTTGGACACCCCTGCTTAGATGTGTATTCAGAAAGTTACAGCATGCCAGATTCTGCACTTGAGTTTTATATTCATTATTTCAGTTCCAAAGGAAAAAGAATTACCCCCATTTCATGGATGAAGAAACAGGAGCTCAGAGAGGGCACAGAGTTGCTCAAAGTCACACAGCAAGAGCTAGTGGATCTGAGATTTGAACCGCAGGATGCTTCCAGAACCCCTGCTCTTAACCACACAGTTTGCAAAGACCCACCACTCCCCAAGGCACCCCGCTGCCGCACGTACTCACCCTCGCAGCAGCCTGACTTTGATACCCCCCAGGAGGGTGTCACATCGCTCAATGACCAGCCTGGGGTAGCCTGTGCGGTCCATGGTCAGCCGGACCTTGGCCGTAATGTTCACCTCCACAGCGATGTCCAGGAAGCCAATGAGACTGGAGGAGACCGTGAGGCCAAGGGGACAGAGAGTCAACCCCACCTCCAGGCAGCTCAGTGCCACTGAGGCCTGCCTGGCCCCTCCCACCCTGGCTGCCCCTGCCCTTGCCCCTGCCCCTGGCTGGTATGCATATATTATGCCCCTTGCTCATCTCTTGGGGGTTCCACACCAGAAGACTTCCTTGGTTTCTCAAGTTATCAGTGGAGAAATCTATGCCCCATCCCCTCAGTCTGTGGGAGCTTCAAAGGCTGGGAACAGGGGTTCCTAAATGAACTCTATGTATAAATTCTGGTTTCCAAGGTGACCACCCAATGATCTAACTTTATAGACATGACCTCAATCCACAGAGAGAAATCAGTGCAAAAGTCCACCCTTTGAGGCCCTCTGATAACACCTACCAGGTGGCGGGCACAGTGCAGGGAGGCATCTGCTTGCCTTCCCTCACTTGTGGCTGCAGCCACCTGGAAAAGGTGATGTCATTATGCCCATTGCAGGTGAAGACACTAAGGTCCAGTGACGCTGGGGGACTGGCCCAAGGTCACACAGCTTGAAAGAGGGTCAGGATTTGAACCGAGGCTGTCACCTGACTGCAGCCTCCCAGATCTGGACCATCAGCAGACTGCCCTTGCTGCTGACGGGGACCTAAAGGTGACCTGAACCCAGAGGTATAGGCCGCGCACTTGCTGGTACGGATTAGGCCTTAGTGTTTGAATTATGGACAAGGAGGCTGAAGTGTAGGGAAGGGAAATGACCTGCCCAGGATCTCTCAGCCAGGACATAAGGTGCTGGGGTCCCCGTCATGGCTGGGGAAACACACCTCTTCCCATTGATGGCCACACGAGTATACAAGCTCAGGTAGACGCCCACGCCGGGCAGGAGCCGAACGGACACTCGAGGGAGGGTCAGCTCCACAATCCGCAGCCTGCACGAGACCGAGAGCAACAAGAGAGGGGTCACCTCCACTGCTGGCCATGCCACTCACTTGATAGCACCTTCCCTCACATTCCCCTTTTCTGTGCCCCGTTCGATCCTCCTGACTCTGAAGAGACCTGAGATTTGTGGATGGAACTTGAAAACACAGAGAATAAAAGGAAAAAAAAAAAAGCCATGACCTGTATTCCCACTGCCCAGAGACCCACTCTTTCCATTTCCATGTATTTCCTTTGATTTTTTTTTTTTTTTTTAATTTAAAGATGCCATTCCTTTAGCATGTCCCTGCCCCTCTTCGCCTGGTTTCTTCCTACACATTCTCAGATTTCAGCTCAAGGTCCTCTTCCCCCAGGAAGCCTCCCCTACCTCCCCCGCAATACACACCCTCATTTCTCCACAGACTTCTTACCACTGTGGTAATCATATGATTATTTCCATGTTTCTTTCTCAATGCCCAGGTGCCGCACCAGCCTACAAGCTCCACAAGGACAAGAGATACGTCTTTTCTTGGCTAACCATGGGGCCGTGTCTCCAAGCCATGGAAGGAGTTCTAAATATTTGTTGGATTAAATATGAGGAGCAGGCTGGGCAGAGTGGAAATGATAATATATAGTATGTATGACTTTAAATCCTTGGGCTTTTTCCACCTAAACTATATTACTATGACCATTCCACAGGCGGGGATAATGAGACTCAGGGGGAAAGAATGAACCAGGACTCGAATTCAGGACTGTTAAACGACAGACCTAAAACCATACAACTTGAGACTCTCAAACATCCAGTCCTGATGCCAAGCCTGAAGTGTCTAAGGTTCTAAAGACCATCGCTTCTCCAACTCTGGGCCTGGGGGTGATCCCCCCTGTTTGGAGAATCATCATAGGGGGTTTGATAGGGTGATCCCAGCCCCTCCTTACCCTGTGATGCCTTGCACTGTGCTCAGGATGCCTCCCTCGCCGAGCACGCCCAAGACGCCCCCTCCTCCGAGAAGTCCTCCATCACCAAGGAGACCACCTCCGCCAAGCAGGCCACCTTGGCCTGCCAGGATGCCATCGCTTGCCAGCATGCCACCAGCGCCCAGCAAACCACCTGGGCCCAGGGCCCCAGTGGCTACACCAGGTGGGATCTCTCCTGGCCGCAGCTCTCGCCGGTGAAGCCTGCCCACGGTTCCTGCACCTTTAACTGACTTATATCGTGGAAAGCCCCTTTGGCCACCATGTGCATTCGAAGAGTCACGGTAGTCGCCATTGCGGAGGTCCCTGATGCTTCCATCGGACTCAAGGATTTCACCGTACCGGTATTTTCCCCCCAGCTGAGCACTGTTGTCATTGGTTTCGATGTGACCATACTTGTAATTACCGCCAAGCTGGTTGCCATTCGTATATTTGGGGGGGGCATCTCGGACATGGAAATCGTTGTAAGGAACACCACCAACACCTCGGGGGAATTCAATGCTTCTGTAGTCATCGTAATGGTGTCGGCCACCACCCAAAAGACCACCACCACCACCACCCAAGAGACCACCACCACTGCCACCCAACAGCCCCCCACCACTGCTACCACCACCCAACAACCCACCACCACCAC